>JAVKPL010012488.1:0-60950 GCA_032173675.1 Gastrolobium villosum | reverse complement strand
TTTTGATTTTTTTATTTTTTAAACTGTTTTGTAGAATAATTATGGAAATAGTTGTTTTTTGTGTATTTTTTGTTCTGAAAGTTAAAAAACAGAACAGAAAACAAAAATAACTCAGACATGTTCTCTAAATTTGATTCTAAAAATAAAAAAGTAGTTACAATTTTAAAAATCATTTTTACAAAATAGGTCTTACCAAATGAGTTTTTTTATTTTTTGGTTCTGAAAACTAAAAAACTGTTTTTAAAAATTAAATGATCAGTTTTTATTTGGTCTTTTTTGTTCCAAAAATATGTGTAGCAAGAATTCAGCGGAAAGGGTATTGAATTCATCTAGTAGCTATTAATTAGTTTCGTGTGTTTCATAGGTTTCATATACCCCTCTAATTCCGTCACCATCACTATCCAACACTTAGGTGCTACATGCACCGAAAGGTGTCCTAAACAGTAAACACAATGAATGCCATGATGCTATAAAGGTCAAGGCTGCGTAATCCTAATGTCAAACTAACATCTTTGTCTCAAATTGCAAGCATTTATGAACAAATGGTACAAGTAGGTGTTGCCACAAATACCCACTCAAACATTTTAACCAATTGTACGATGGAGAAGGGACCCATATAGCATTTCAAATACCATAATTTCCAAAGCAATAAGATATACCATAAATGACGATGACTACAGTACATTGTTAATAAAATTTAATTAATGTTGGTTTTTTTTGTGTGGGTGGTCCTGTGTGGTATTAAGATCCCTAGTTTGATAATCTTTTTTTGTTAATTTTGTGGTCCATGAGAAAGCTAAGAAATGAGAAATCGATATAAAATACCCATGAAAGCTTTCTTGAATGACGCATGTGTTTCTTCTTCACTTTTAGCATGAAATTGTGGGGGTTTTCAAATTTTAACTCAAAAGAAAGAAATAAAGGAATAGACACAAAAAAAGGGTATCTTTCTTTTGGTCACATTGGGGCCCATATGAAGGGGAATGACGAACATAAATTCCAATGGCGCCTACGGTTTTTTTTTTTGGGTTTTATAATTCTCATTCAACATGAGAATTCAAATTTTCCTACACATTCTTTGATTTTCGTGCTGACATGGGTCCTACATATAATTTTTTCTAATACATGAGTCTCACATGTTTTTTATCTTTACAACATAATATTTCAATTCTCTTTCAACATGAGAATTATAAAACCCTTCTTTTTTTTACTTTTTTTCCTTTTAAAAAAATCCTCTTCAGTCTTCAAGTATGTCTGACTTGTTTCCATACCTTACAGTTCACTTCTTTAATAAGATAATTCTTTGCTTTTGCTTAAAGCATGAGATGAGAGGTTCCGGATCCAACGATTAAGTAGGAAAGCAAATTTGAATTAAAGATCTATCAAAATTTTGATTTTCTAAAGCAAATTAGCTGTTCCATCCTTTCTAATTGTACATCCCAACACCAACACCGCATTTTTTATTATTATTTAGAAAAGTTTAAATTAAGGAAGATACACTCTAATACAAAATTAGAGAACCATCAATTTCATTGGAAAGAAAGTTGAACCAGATGTGCCAACTATCATTAATAGCAACACCAATCCAAATTGGTAACGTGCCTATCC
Source organism: Gastrolobium villosum (assembly GCA_032173675.1). Lineage (NCBI taxonomy): Eukaryota > Viridiplantae > Streptophyta > Magnoliopsida > Fabales > Fabaceae > Gastrolobium > Gastrolobium villosum. Next base: position 59,342 of record JAVKPL010012488.1, on the reverse strand, counting down.
GCATCCGCTCCTGTTTCACATTGTTTTGACCTATGTAGCACCGATACGACACGCGACACGTGACACGACACGATACGACACTCCGACACGTCAATCCTAAAAAATTATGGATTTCGACACGTTGGGACACGTTTTAATATTAAATAATATTTTTAATTTATATAGTTTATATTTCATTTAATATTTAATAATTTAAAAAAAAATGAAACTAAATTAATAATACCCATCAACACGTTATAAAGATGGAAGCTTTAATAAAAAAATAAAAACTGGGATGAGAGAGACATAATATCAGATAGAGAGATCAAATCATATTAGAGAGAGATCAGAGAGAATGAGATACAATAAGAGCGTAATAGGAATTGACAACAATGATGCTAAGATGCTCTTTATCTACTTAAGGGGAAAAAAGACAAAAAAAATAAAATTGATATGATCATGTGGAAGCTTTATTAATATATTTTAATTCTTTTTTAAAAAGAATTTAAAAAAAATTAAAAAAAAATTTAAAAAAATTTAATTTTTTTTTAAAATTTAAAAAAAAATTAAAAAATTACGAAAATGCCATTTGACCGTGTCGGACACGGTCAAATTCGCGTGTCGGAATGGTCAACGTGTCGGAAAAAGTCAACCGCATGTCCGACACCGTGTCGGAGCGTGTCGGAGCGTGTCGCCGTGTCGGAGCGTGTCGGACCCGACTCTTCCTGTTTTTACAAGTGTCCGTGCTTCCTAGGTTTTGACTATCCTTAAAAAAAATTTATAGACATACCTTTCATGGGAGATAATACTCTTTAGAGCGGATCTAGAATTAAGATTTTAAATCATTTCCAAATGATATTAAGGAAGATCGAACACATACTTTCACCCTGCCTACTTAACTTCTATGCACTGAACTAACATTATTTGATAACTACCTTCATCTAGGTACCACGTTAATGACTCTAGCAAAAAGATAATCGGTGAATGATAGAGATATACCAAACCCAAGACACGACATACAAAATATCTTTACCTTCTTTCCTCTATATGCATCTATCTTTAGATGCGCTACCGATTATGAATTTGCACTCTAATGATTGGTTGAGTTTGAACGTGTCTTAAGTCAAAAATAGTTAATATCGACTTCTTTTTTTACATGAAGAGAGAGCCTAGCTAGCAAAAAAAAAAAAAAAAAAAAACTAAATAGAAATAAATAGGGGCAGGTTACGTTTATAACTTTTTTTATTTACAACTCTTACAACCTCAACTATGTTCTCCCGGGAGAATATAGTTGATGTTGTAAGAGTTGTAAACAAAAAAAAGTTGTAAACGTAACCGTCTTTAATAAATAAAATACAAGATAAATCTTAAGTAACACTCCATGGCTCCATGGACCAAAGTGTACCACATATGACAAACCTAACACTTTGCTTCATTTAATCAACAGAAAGAAATAAAGAAGCATATATAGGTAGTGGTTGCTTAAATAGCATTGTTGGTATCGTAATGAATGACGAAACCAGGGAAGTTCAAGTTGGTAATGTTGATAATGGGAATTGATAAAAGGCTGCAGCATAGCTTCTCCGCATTTATGAGACGGAATTGAATTTGTTAATGGGAGTTGGAGTGGGTATTGAGCCATTTCTTCCCTCCTTTGACACTGCATCCACATGAATGTGTTCTCTCTATACATTCTTCTCAAGTTTCTGCACCTGCTAAGCTACTTTACAAATACTATTGAAGATTTGAAGGTACGTTTCGCTATCTTGATTCTTCAAAAGTCAAAAGTTACAAATACTATTATAGTACAGTCAAAAGTTAATATTTGAATCGGTTTATATTTTTTTTTTACAAATTACACTAGGTATGATGGGTCATACACTCTTGATTTAAGTATGACCATTCATACTTAGTGTAAACAAAAAGTTTGTACATATAACATTCCCTTGAACTTAATATCTCCTTTTAAATAATTATCTACTTCTTCTTCTTTTTTGGAATGTTATATTTATAAATTATACTATGTCTGTCCGATAATACACTATTGAGTAGAGTATTATCACTCAAACATAGTATACTTTATAACTTTGTAAAAACAAAATTTATCAATATAACTTTACTCCTTTTTTTAATACAAAGGGATATTGAGATTCGAACATATAATTTTATGTAACTTGTCACTAGTCCACTCTACTGGCTTATAATCATATATTTTAAATTGCAAATCTTGTAATTTTTCGCAGGGGTAAACGGTAAAAATGATGGGACTTCTAATGATTTAATTATGGTGAAAAAATAGACTTGTATTCTTTTGAGCAATGTTCATAGTATAGTGAAATTTTGTTAAAAAATGTTATGACTTTTTATTAATCAATCAAGAGAAAAGTAAGTACACCAGTTAAGAGGGGGGAAAATGATTTTATAGCTACAACTTAATTAAAAGAGATAAATTGGTAAAAAAAATAAAATATTATAATTTAAATAAAAAAATATAGAAACAGTTTAAAACCTATTTACAAATGCCTACTAACTAGTTGCGCCCTCATTTAGTGCCCAATTTTAGAAGTGATAGGAGGGCAATTGTGCCCAAATCACACGAGGATGGCACATAGTATAAAATTTTGGAAATTTTATCCTAAAATTTTAGAGGGATAAGTTATTCTACCCATCATTTTTCTGCTTACATTTGTCTATCATTCTCCAATATCGTTAGATCAGAATCTCAAGCGGAGAGAGAAAGATAAAGATTAGTTGAGATTCTAATCTAACGGTGTTGGAGAATGGTAAGCAAAGGTAAGCAGAAAAAATGGTAAGTAGAATAACCTATCCTAACTTTAAAATCCCATAACTTTTGATTTGGGTGTCTGAATCTGATGATTTTTTTTTAATCCACGTAATTTTTTGATATCTACGCACTAGCAAATTTACGGAGGGGAATTGATAAAAAAAAATGTTTCTTTGTGCAAGTTTGGCACATTTTATCTATGTGCATGATGTTATTTAATTCTTATTTTTATTTCTCATTATCCAACAATAACAAATACTCACGACTCATTATTTCAATGGACAAGAGATATTATGTAAAACTTATTCAACTTCAAAAAGTAGGTATCTGTATTTCAAAATTTTGTACACTGTCAGGATCTCTGCATTATATGTAAGATTTGTGGATTAGGGATAATTTGTGTAATTTCTTTAATAATTTGTGTGATTACACAATTATGTTAATAACAAAATAGATTATATTTGTCGAGAAGTGTAAAAAAAATATAAATATGCTCTTGTCAATGTGTAGATCTCGAAAAATTATGTACGTGGAATAAAAAAAATCTAATTCGGACACCCGAGCAAAAAGTTTTAGGTAAAATTTCCAAAATTTTGTGTCACGTGTCATCATAGTATAAGTTGCGTCCAAATTTGGGCGCAACCATTTTAGGTGCCACAACAGAGCAATTGCGCCCAAATTTTAGGCTCAATTCACACGGTGATGACACATGGTAATTTGGGCGCAACTTGTGTCATGTGTCATCCTCATGTGATTGCGTCAAAATTTGGGCTCATTTAAATTTCCCGTCGCACCTAAAATATGGCGCGACCACTACATATTTGCAAATTGGTTTCAAAACACAATAATTTTGTATTTTTAATTTAGATTACAACATTTTAATTTTTTTTTCCGAGAGAATTTTTGTGATTTGGAATATGTTTGAAAGGACTAGAACTATCCGTGAAGGCATTGAGATTTGGAGCGATATCCTTAAAATCCTTTTCTCTCCCAAGCAGAGGGGACGCAAAGACAGAAATATAAGAAGGTGATCCTAGAATTACAATAAGTGAAGCGGTAGAGAAATAAATAATGTATGTTAGGAAAGTAGGAATTCATGATATATATGAATTTAGATTCTCTGTAGTTAGGAATCAAGTGCACAAGAATAATTTCATCCATTATATGTATGTTATTTGGGTAAAATATTTATCTTTTTAAATGATATAATTTGTGTCATTTCACTCTCATAAAGAAATAAGACCCACATCTTTATTTTTATTTTTTGTCCACTCTCTCTTCCCATGATTTATCTCTTTCTCTCACCTAAAATGGCGTAACTTTACATCATTTGAAATGACATACACATTTCTCACGTTATTTTGTCCTAAAATATAATTAATCATTAAATTTCCAAACTTTGCAATTATATCTCAAGTTCTCAACGACCCTAGAATGTAAATCCGCCATGATATATGGAGTTGTTAGAAGGTGAATTTGAGATTTTTGTGATAATTGTTATGATTTAATTTAACTCAAAATTTTAATGTATTGAATGAAGATTTTTTTTAATGATTTATATTATTTTTTAACACACTCCCTGATACAAGAGGGCTTCGGGTTTGAAGCGTAACTATTACATAGTGCTATAAAATTGTTCTAAGTGACACACACTCCCTCACATCATCATCTAATGTTCTAAGTGAAGTATAGAATATACTAACCTATTTAAGCTAAGGTAATATCTGTCCTATAAATTTGCTTTGGACTTGCGTCCAAATATGACATTATTATCCCAGATTTTGCGGGGTGATTATTGATAATGTGAGTGATTGATATGTAGGCCATGCGCTTGACCGTAAAGAGACCTAAAGCAAACACACTAACCAGCTAACAATATTTTCCACCGGTCTTCCTAATAAAATTTTAGGTCGAACTTGAAGATTTTATTATGTTTTGTAGCCAGAGTTTTGGATGGGTTTTTGAAGAAAAGATTTTTTATGTATTATTTATTTTAAAAGGAATTTTTTAAAGATAAATTTATATCATATTTAGATATAGTATTAAAAAGCACTTTTAATTAAAAATATCATTTGGATTTTAAAATTAAAAAAATAATTATGTAAAATTACTAAAAATAACATATTAAAATAATGGTGGCGGCGAAGGCAAAAGCAAATAAGCAATGACGATAGTGGCGGCGGCAGCAATAATACATGTGATGACATGGTGATAGTGATGGCAGTGGAGATGACAGGATGGTAGTGGTGGTGGAGAAAATGGAAGTGGCCATGGTTGAGTGATGGAGATGAGATTGGTTGGGGTTAGGGTTGGGCAACTTTGAATTGTGCAAAAATATATTGACTTTTGATTTCTATTTTTTTTTTTTTTAAATTAACTAACCTCCAAATACTCATTTACAGCGAGAGAAGTACTTTTTAATATATATATATATATATATGGATAAAGTGTGTGTCATTTTAAAGGATGTAAAGTTATGTCATTTAAAGAAAGAGAAAGAGATAGACAAAAGGAGGAGAGAGAGAGTTGATAAAAAAATAAAGGTATGGGTCCCACCTCTTTGTAAGAGTGAAAGTATATAAGTTGTGTAATTTAAAATGATAAACATTTCTCTCTCTCTCTCTATATATATATATATATATATATATATATATATATATATATAACTTTTTTTGGAGGAAAAGAAAACCATCCATATAGACATTAGTCTCTTAGCTATGGAATATAGTTGATATGATTTCTAACGTTGCTCAAGTCCAAGAAATTGTGAATAACCCTTCTGGCTCGGCTCAAATACATAGAAAATTGTTGGTAATCGATAATCATACAAATCGAGAAAAAAAAGGAAGAGAGATTTAATATAGTGATTTATCTTGATTCACTCAATGTAAGCTACGTCTAACTTATCTATATTATATTCACCTCATTACAAATCTCTCAATTTACAAGAGAATATAAATAGGACTTAGAAAATCCCAACAGCAATTATTTATGAGCCCAAGACTAAACTACTAAGAAAGAAATTACAATAAATTAGAGACTTACAACAGTGTCAGGTCTCTATGGGACCGAGGGTGCTGCGCTCTCTATCCCTGTTGGGCGGCTCCCGGAACCCTTTTGAATTCTAATGCAGATGTTATAGTTGTTTTGTTTAGAGACTCTTCCTATTCTTCTATAACAAATGACATTTTTATGAATATGCACATGATGGCAATTTCAACTAAGGAGAAAGAATAATTGGCTTACATATGTATGCTTAGCTCATATCTATGAGTGGTGACCCCAATATCAGTGGCGCAGCCAGGTCATTTATTGAGTTAGGGTTAACAAAACTTAAGTGAAGATTAATACTAAATTTTATCCATATACTTAGCCATAATTACTTAAAGGGATGGTTACATTTACCATCAGATAAGCTGACAACCCTTATAATTAATTTCATCACCGTTAGATTATAATTAAATCTAATGGTTCATAATTATCTTTTATAATCCTAATTTTTACTCTATTATTCCCTCCCCCTCTCTTTAGGTTTGCGATCTGCACATCTCTCTATAAATTTGGAAATCATCTCTCTCATCCTTTCTTCATCGTTATAGCGCTTTGATCTTCAATATCAGCAAAAATATCTCACCAAAGTAAATAATCTACACATGAATTAATTCTTTCCATTGTCGCTGAATAGGTTTGAGAAACCGCAATTCTTTTGAAACAATTTATTTGCTTTCCCCTTGCTACTTGATGAATCCGTATGCTTAAAATAGGCACACAAAAAATTAAAAATTTGTGTCATTCAATAATTTTCCAGCTAGAAGTTTTCCTAACCAAGGAAACCAAAGAGGCAACCCAAATTTGAATCAATTTGTCATACGACGAAATACTGCAATGACTGAACATTAAGTTTCATACTAATGTTTTACTATCAAACACTAATAACAGGATGATTAAAGTCAGACATTTGAGTAATTTTAGTAATCCAATTTTTTATTTTATTTTTTTATATTTATCTACAATTTTTCAGTAACACCACCAACACATCAATCAGACACCTGAGCTTCCCCAAACTTAGAGAGATGTGAGATTGCAAACATAGAGAGAGAAGAGGAGATGCAAGAGTAAAAATTAGCATTATAAGGAATAATTATGAACTGTTAGATTTAATTCTAACGTAACGGTGATAAAATTGATTATAAGGGTAATAAACTTACCTGATTGTAAGTATAACCATCCAATTATTTAATCATATTAAAAATATAATTAATTTTTAAAAACACGTTGGAACCTAAACCCTTCCCAATACACACATAACGAGACTCCATCACTGCAAGACAGAATCAAAGTGTAAATATGCAAAAAAAAAAAAAAAAGGTGAAATAAGATGCAATCAAATGATAAAATTATACAAATATACAGTGATGTTTGTGTAAATATTTGTGAATAGTATTATTCATTCATAAATTCTTTAGTAAGCAGTTATATATAACTGTACAAATACACCTATTTTAAAAAAGGAAGTACATTTTACACATATTAATTTGATTGCTTACAATAGCAAATACCTTTCTACGAATTTCTCTTAAAAGTATGTTTGAAATTCCTTAGGCTCAACTATCGTGGAAGGTAAGTAAGTCCGGAAAATGTAATTGATGCTAGAATATACTTGTCTCCCATAAAATAATTACTAGAGGAATAACGGCGACATCCACTTAGAACATTATATGCTCCTGAATTATCTTTTTCTTAAACTATTCTAAATACTGTCTTTTGAGATACATGTATACAATAATTAAAATAATAATTATGTCACATTTAAGTATAGAAAAGAAATTAATTTTAGCCAGGTGATTATGAAAATAAAAGTCGCATCCTCATTTAGACCACCTAGTCCCCTCTTCTAGCAAGAGACAAGATACCACACGCTCTACATATTCGCCAGGCCAATCAGAGTGTCGATTTTTTTAATTTAATTTTTGGGACAACACTAGATATTCTGTCTATATGTTTCAAATTTTATTCAACCAAGACAGTAATGCTGCCCTTTACGGATCAGTAGCGCGTTGAAAGTTTTATAACCAAAATCTGACAACATTAGCAACCGTATAATGTAGAAGAACTATTTCAATCATCTCATATATTAATTAACATTATTATATTATATGAGAAAACTTTAATTATTTATGAACAAAACAGCAATAATAATAAAAATATTAAAATAAAAAATAACAAAATCATTACCATTGATTTATTCATAAATGATTATAATTCTCCCATATAATATACTTATGTTAACTAACGCATTTCCCAATTCATTAGCACGTAGGTACTTTTGCTTTCTTTTTAAACCCATCCATATTACTGTGCTCTAATCAAACCAGAAGTTTTAAATTTGAAAAAAGGGTTTCAATTGGAATGATCTAAAAAATATATGCTAAAGGAGAATTTTTTGTTTCCAGAAATTACAATTCCTGGAAATATACTAATAAATGAATTTTTCAGGAATATTATTAAAAAATTATTTGATAGGCCAAAATATTCACAAAAATATTAATTCAAATTTTCTAATTTTATATTGGATTTTATAATTCTCAATCTTCGTGCTGACATGGATCCCACATATAATTTTTTCTAATACTTGGGTCCCACATATAATTTTTTCTAACACTTGGGTCCCACATATAATTTTTTCTAACACTTGGATCCCACATGCTTTTTATCTCTACAACATAAGATTTCAATTCTCCTTCAAGATGAGAATTATAAAACCTTTTTATATTTAATGGATTGTCAATGGAGAGAAACCAATAAAGGCATCATGAAAAAAAAAAATAGAACCCACAATTTAGTGACGCAAAGTAAGGGCTTTAACAAAAGAAGATATTTTAATCATAAACATATTAAAACATAATTATTTATATCCTAAATTATGTAAAAAAAATTCCCACTAGGTAGAAATCCAATAATACCACCCATCTAGTAATATTATTTCATGAGATTCTCATTCACAATTTTAATTCCCAAAAAACTCATTCTTCCATAAAAAATTTAAAATTATTATACCAAACACGATTAACTAGAATTCTCAATGTAAGTTCCTCGAAAATTTAAAATTTAACCCCGCTCAATTAATTTTTTTAACTCGGCTTAAATTCTTAAGGCCTGGTAAATTGTTCTCGCTATAAAGCCATGAGGACAAACTAAAATGTTTCCAGCATACAAACCCAACAAGTCTGCAAAAGAAACAACTGACAAACCCATCTAGCACAAAAAGAATCATACATTTATGAATTCCAATCCAACGATAATAAAATTTGTTGGGATTAATGATAATGAAGCATAAACGGTCTCTCTATTAAATACCGAGTCTCAAATAACTTAGTACAGAATGCAAAAGGAAAACTAGATAAATTGGGAGTAGATAACAGAGTACATTGTACTAAGTATTCACTTAGCACTTGATCTCCTTCAAAGCATAAGCAAAGTACAGAAATGTTGGATCAGTAGCACCATCCTTGTAGTAGGCAAAGACCAAGCTAGCGTCATCATGCATGCTCTCCCCAACAAAACTGTACAGAAGACTTCAAATTAGTGTCCATTGATTTTACTCAGCACTAAAATCAAATGATAATAACAGATAGAATAAAAAAAAACCCAGAAAACAAAGTAGTTTGCATTGATTTTACTAGGCACTGAAATTAAATGATAATAACGGATAGATGTAAAAAGCCCAGAAAACAACCGATCCATCTCCGTGTGTGTGTGCAATAACTTACAACTGAAGATCCTTGAGCTTAGAGAGCAGGAATTTGGTTGCTCCCTCAATGTTCTTTTTAAACTGCTCTTGTTTCTCTTCGTCAAGTTTGGGTGTCAACAACTTAATATACCTCTTAACGAAGGCAAGAAACTGCTTCTTGTCAAAAGCAGGTTGCTCCTGCAAGAATTAAATAAGAAAATAATTATCATCTGAACTTAAGTTGAGCCTAAATAATTAAAAAATGTATACGCCACGGATAAAAGCAGGGGTGTATAGTTGCCCTAACCTGAAGTCTGAATGTATCAACAATGTCAACAACCTTAACAGCTTGGTCATCAACACCCTCTTCTTCTCCACCTTCAGCAGAAGGGTTTGCACCAATGTCTACATCAAGTGCTCCTTTAACAACCCACTGCAAACAAAAAGGATATAGTTTTTACTTTAGCATGTTAGCCAGAGTAACAAAACTACTTCAAAAATTGTTTATACAACTAAATATAAAATGAAGTAACATTTGTTGCAAATTGCAACATCAACATTTAACACATAAACAAGAAAATCCAGACAAATGCGCAGCATTCAACTAACCTTCCCCTCAACTTCCCATAACATTCCATTCTCAATTTCCTTGTAGGGAAAGGAGTCCGAGAGAAGCTCATCACCTACATAAACATAGCCAATGTTACACCATCTATTCAACTATTACATACTTTTAACAAAAATATGTCAACATATCAAAAATATAAAGAATAAAAACACAAAAAAGCAGATATATAACAAAAGGATAAAAAAATAGCACAAAACCCCTTCATAAAATATATTTTATTATAAAAAAAAAAGACAAAAACAACCAAGCTGCAGCACGCAGCTATACCAAATATAAAATTGTAAGTTAGATCACGAATCTTTGAAAACCACCTTTCAAATATAAAATTTGAATTCACCAACCTTAACTGACACGCTTCCCCATAATTAGAAAGGTTTCTCCGATCTCATGCAAATTAAAGTACTTATATGTACATATTAACTTCGGAGAGAATCAAATCAAATAAAAACAGAAAAAAAAATAATCAACACAATAGAGAAGTGAATTCTTACATTAATAAGAGCAATAAAAAAATCGTAATTAAAGAGCAGGTAAAAAACAACGCCAGATCCAAGCAACATAGATATGCGGTCATCAACTGAACCAGAAAGAAAAGTGCCAGATCCAAACAGTAACAAAAATTGAATAGTTGAAAATCATAATTGGATGCGCATTTCAAACAGATCTAATAACATGAGTGAATTCAAATACGATAAGACGACGAATAATTCAGCGTTTGTAGATCGATAAGGAGAAGCGACGATGAAAGAAAAGAGGATTTGGAATTTGGAAGAAAAAGGTGCGTGATTAGTTACCTGTAAGCATATCCTGGTAAACCAACATGTTTGCAGAGTTTCTCTCTGATCGCTCCTTACAAGACGGTTCGTGCGGTGAAACACAGGTACGGAGCGACAAGAGAGCGAAGAGGGTTTGAAAAGCAGCGTGCCACTCTTATTTATATGCCAGGGTTTCTGCCCCGTTCAAATTACCTGCACTACCCTTCTCTTTCACTAAACTACCCGATCTGTCCTAATTTTTTTTTTTTTAATAAAATAAAAAAGATAACAATCATAATAAATCCTTTTTCGTCATATGCTGTGTTTTATCTTCTTTTTTTTTTTTTTTTTTTTGTAAATAAAGAGGGGCTAAGCCCCAAAAACAGAAAAAAATTACAAATCAAAAACTAACAAGTTAGACATATTTCTAGCATCAACATCTATAAGTTCCATCAACTCAGGAGGATGTTCTTTAAAAATCAACTTTGGTTAACCAATGAGCACATTTGTTGTTTTCTCTCTTTGTATGAACAAGATGAATGATCCAATCTGCTTTTAACCATAATCTCAACCTGCTAGTGACTTGAGAATCTCTAGGATCTTCATGTTGCTCCTTTAAAATCTGGATAGCTTGGTTAGAATCACATTCTACCTCTATTCTTTTTTATCATGTACCCCAAAGCAGTTCCAAACCTTTCAATAATCCCCATAATTCTGCATCAAGAGGATTGCATGAATCTAAATTACAATAGAAACTTCCCAAAAAGGATCCATTGTGATCTCGTAATATACCACTAGGGGTGGTAAACAAGACAGGGGCTTTCAGGGGCCTTTGGCTCGGCTCGTAAAGGCCTGAGCTCGTTTAATAAAAGCTCGTGTTGGAACCAGGCTTGGACTTGTATAAAAGCTCGTTTAATAAAAAGGCCTCAGGCTCTAATTCAGAAGCTCGGCCTTAGAGCCTCCCAGGCTAACCTAGTATATAAATATTTATTTATATTTTTCATACTACTTGTAATAACTCTCTCTTTCATCAATTTATTTCACCCCATTTTATTGCTTTAACAAACTTTTTGAATGATTTTGTTCTATATTATGCTATTTGGATATATATTAAATTTATGTATATTTATGGAATTACTAGTGTTGTTCCATATTATCCTTCATCCTCCTTCACACAAACAAACCCACAAAAATTCATTCATTCCACTATGCACTGCTTGTTTGTGTCAATTTATTTATTTATTTATTTTTTTTATTTTTGTTTGCACTTTTTTTATAATGGGCTAAGATAATATAACCTGTTATCTACCTTCTCTCACTTTAATTTTTTTTATTGTAGACTTTATAAATTATTGCTGCAAATTGGAAACTAAGGTTTCTATATGGAAATTTATTTTTTGTGAAATTCTGTTATCTTATTTTTATTCTTTAACTTGCTAACAGGCTAATACAGGCTTTTATTTTTTGTAAATAAACCAGGCCAATATTATATTCGTGACAGGTAACAGGCTAAGGCCAATCGGACACGTTTAAATACAGGCTTGGCCCGTTAAGATCAAAGCTCGGCTCGGCTCGGCCCGTTAACACCCCTATATACCACCACAACTAGCTTTTTTCATGCCACTAGAAGAAGCTCCATCACAATTCAGCTTAACCCACCCTTGCTTGGGGGCTGTCCAACTGCTAGTCGTGGTATTACCACGACGCTGATGAATTCTGGCGTGCAAAATCTGATGGATAAACATCCAAATTGAAGCCTGCGATTGCTCATCATGACAGAAATGATCTTCATGGATCTCCAAATTTCTCCATTTCCACAAAAACCAACAAGTAGTAAAGAATATATCCCTCCATTCCTTCACTTTATTCGAGAACCACATGTTGTCGATATTTGATGTCATCCAATACTGCAAATTCGAACTCATAAAGGAATTGGGTATCGAACCTATAAACCAAGATTGCCAAATTTTCCTAGCATGTCTACAATCACGAAGAACGTGAATTATAGTTTCCTCATGAGTTGGACAACTAGGACAAACATTAGAACCTCCGCTCCACTTATTGGTTCTGCTGCGCACTGAAAGTTTAGCAAGCAAGGTCATCCACATAAACACTTTCACTCGTTCTGGTCCATTCCACGACCATACTTTTTTCCATCAACTAGCGTGAACAGCTTCTGGGAAGTTCATAAGATTACAATAAGCGACCTTAACCAAAGAGGTTGATTGATGATTATTAATCCAAACTAATCTATCCTCCCCATTCCTTGGAATAAGCGTTAGATGATTTGTTACTGCATGAGCCATATCTAACTCCAGGAATTGGTGAATAGCTTCAAGACGGAAACCATCATCCACCATATAATCTGCAATTGATTTCTGACTCTCTTCCCACGGCACCTGATTACTCGACAACTGCAGCAAATTTTCCTCCCATCCCAACCAGTTATCAGTCCAAAGCTTTACGTCAGAACCATCTGCTATTTCCCATCTAAGACCAGCAAGGAATTTACTCCAACATTTAGCAAGATCACGCCAAAGTTTAGAGTCGTATGATTTTGCTTTTATACCTCTCCTTAAGTCTTGACCTCTACCATACTTGGCTAATAAGATCTTTACCTATAATTCATCTTTTTTTAGTTAACACCTTCCACACCAGTTTATGAATATAAGCTTCATTTTGGATTCGAAGATTAATTATTCCCAAGCCACCTTCATCTTTGGGTTTATACATTTGATCCCAAGCTACTAAATGAGCACGCCTTCTGCTATCCTGATCTCCCTAAATGAAAGCCCTTTGTATCTGCTCAATCTCATCACAAAACGTTACTGGTAAAAGACCATTCTGCATATGGAAAGAAGGGATTGCAGCAATGACCGATTTCACCAAAGTAACTCGACCTGCAAAGGATAGGCAATGGCTTTTCCATCCATCTAGTTTTGACCGGATCCGATCCTTGATTGCTTCATAGTCTGCTTTAATATATCTCCCTTGTTTAACAATGGAGCCTAAATATATGCTAATACTAGAAGTGCACTTGAAACCCATTTTGTTGACAATCCTTTTAGTATCAGTATTCGGGGAAAAATAAATCAAAGATTTATTTGCACTAACACTTTGCCTCGACATCTCACAAAAGAGATTAATACAATCCATAATCACCTTGGCTTGCTCCATATCTGCTTCCGCAAAGAGAATGATATCATCTGCAAATAAAAGGTGGGATACACCTTTGCTACTATAATATTGTCCTGAAGCTGTCTATTCGGCACGAAGCTAGCTTGGTAAGGAGAAACTAAAATCTCCATCGTAAGCTTAAGCCTATCCATAATGATCTTGCTCATACCCTTATAAATTACATTACACAAAGAAATATGTATGAATTGAGAAACATACATTGGCTTGGGAACTTTGGAGATCAAAGTATTGTTGACTTCCTCAATGCTAGAAGGGTTTGCTACATAATACTGGATATCTCTCCAAATATTCACCAATAAGTTCCCAGTTCTTTTTGTAGAACGCCGCGGTATAGCCATCCTCCCCTGGAGCTTTCGAGGCTTTCATAGAAAAGAAAGCTCGTCTGACTTTATCTTTTGAAATTGGAACACCTAAGTTAACAGCAGTCTCATCGTCCACCTTTGGCCAAGGAGTCTGGACCCAAGCTTGATCATGGTTTTCTTCAGAAAATAGTTTAGAGAAGTAAGCATTTATTACCCTTGCAATGTTTTGATCTTCTCTTATCAAGTTTCCAGCATCATCTTTCAACTCCAAGATCTTGCTCCTTCTACGTCTGACAATTATTTTTGTATGATAGTACTTTGTATTCCTATCTCCTTGAGCTATCCAAGTAGCACGAGACTTTTCAAACCACAAAAGCTCTTTCTGTTCTAAAACTTGTTCAAGTTCACCCCTTATCTTGCCTTCAATCTTTTCCAAATGGCTTTTATTCTGCTCAAAAATTGCCCTCTGAATTCCTTCAAGCCTACCAATCAAATGTTCTTTTTATGATGGATATTTCCAAACCATCTTTATTCCACTGCTTGATAAGAGGAGTGAAATCACGAAGACTATCAACTTTTCTTTGATCCTCATGCCAGTTCTCCTTAATGAAATTGTTAAGAAGTTGATGATCCAACCAAAAAGATTGAAAAAGGAAAGGTCGTTCCACCCCATCAACTTTCCTTAGCTCTAAGATAATAAGGATAGGATTATGGTCACTGTTAATACGAGGAAGCACTCGGACCTGACCTTCATGAAATATCAATCTCCATTCAGCATTGCTACAAGCTCGATCTAATCATTTAAAGACTCTATCAAAATGGAGAAATCTTGGTCCTCGCTATGTAAATTTAGAGCCTATTCCTTCAAGATCAATCATCTTTATATCTGTTAGAAGAGAAGCAAATTTATCACATCTGCTAGTATGAATTGGAGCTCCACCACTTTTCTCACTTGGAAAGGCAATTTCTTTAAAATCACCTGCAATTAACCAAGGATCCGAGATGTCTGCTGATAACTGGAGTAAATCATCCCAAAGTCTCTTCCGAATTTCTTCTCTAGGACTGGCATAGATAAATATATAAAGAAAAGATTGATGATCTGCCAATGTAACACGAACATGAATAAATTGATGGGTTTGTTTTAAGGCTTGAACCTGACACCTATCATTATTCCATAGTAACCAAGGTCCTCCCGTAAAACCATGAACTTCCTCCACTATTGAATTATTAAAACCCAGCTTTCTTATAATCTGTTTTGCTTTTTAACCACTCACTCAAGGTTCAAAAATAGCTACCACCTCAATCCTATGCCTTCGAATCATCATTTGAAACGTTGATTTGAAGCACCTTTTAGCCGCACCGCGAAAATTCCATGTAACTAAAGGCATTAATCAATGGTAATTTGGCAGGAATGTGGGTCCTCTTTGTGGTATCACTATAATGTAGAACTTAAAATAAAAACAACTATTTTCTTGTGGAGAAGACAAAACTTGTATTTCTCTTTTTCTTGTGATATGTTGCTTACAATATGGATTAGTTTATATAGGCACTAGATTGCCTTTCCATGAACCAAACATTAAATTAGCCATAAACCACAAAACTAAACTTCCAACTCTTGGCCTCTCTAACTCTTGGCCTTTCACTCTCTCTAACTCTTGGTCTTTCACTTTCTCACAACTCTTGGCCTTTCACTTTCTCACAACTCTTGGCCTTTCACTTATCTAAACTCATGACTCCTTAATTAAGACTATTAAATATAAAACTAACAAAACATTTAAAGTTTATTCAACAATTCTCCTTCATAAACTTAAATGGTTCTGCCATCTTTCATCCCAAGCATCTTCTTGCAATTGTTGAGCAGCAACGTCGGCAGTGGCTTTGTGAAGATGTCCCCGACTTGCTCTTGACTGGTCACGTGTGTTAGCTCCACATTTCCTTCCTTTACTTGATCCCGGATGAAGTGAAATCGGACGTCAATATGCTTGCTTCTTTCATGATTTACCGGGTTCTTGGCTAGCTCTATAGCCGACTTATTGTCAATTCGGATTACAGTTTGACCGACTTGTTTTTCCTCCAACTTGCTTAGCAAATTCCTGAGCCACATTGCATGACAAACACACCAAGATGCAGCTACATATTCAGCTTCACATGTCGACAGTGTCACAATAGGTTGCTTCTTCGAAATCCAGGTGAATGTCGTGTTGCCCATGAAAAACACATAACCAGCCGTGCTCTTTCGATCATCTACGTCTCCACACCAATCACTGTCAGAATATCCAATCAACTTGTATTTTGCCGAGCTCGAGTAGTGTAACCCGTGTGAAACTGTACCTTGAACATACCTCAGAATTCTCTTTACCGCCTTCCAATGTGTGTACCTCGGCTCCTCCATGAACCGACTTACTATGCCGACACTTAACGAGATATCCGGCCTCGTGCATGTGAGATAACGTAGGCTTCCCACCAAACTTCTGTACTTGTTTGCATCAACACGGTCTCCTCCATCAAACTTAGAGAGTTTTGAACCGGGTTCCATTGGTGTTGAAACTGGGTTGCAATCTTCCATCTTGTACTTCTTCAAGATCTTTTTTGCATAAGCCTCCTGTGACACGAAGATTCCCTTCTCATTTTGTTTTACTTCCAAACCAAGGAAGAACTTCATCAAACCGAGATCTGTCATTTCGAACTCTCTTGTCATTGTGCTCTTGAACTCTTGTATCATCTTGACATTGTTTCCCATAAAAATGAGGTCGTCAACATAAAGAGCCACAATTAACAAGTCTCCTCCATTTTTCTTGACATAAACAGCATGTTCATATGGACATTGTTCAAGTCCATTCTCCTTGAAATATTTGTCAATACGAGCATTCCATGCCCGTGGTGCTTGCTTCAACCCGTAAAGTGCTTTCTTCAATCTCAGCACCTTCTTCTCTTCTCCTGCCTTCATGTAGCCCGGCGGTTGTTCCACATAAACTTCTTCTTCAAGAACACCATTCAGAAATGCCGACTTAACATCCATTTGATACATTGGCCATCTGTATTGGGCAGCCTGTGAGATGAGTAGCCGAATTGTCTCCATCCTTGTAACAGGGGCAAACACTTCGTCATAGTCAATTCCAGCCTTCTGCTTATAACCTTTTGCAACTAGTCGAGCTTTATATCGTTCTATCTCCCCTTGAGCATTCATCTTCTTCTTGAACACCCACTTCACTCCAATGGGCCGACTTCCTTCTGGTAGCTCGGCTAACTCCCATGTGTTATTTCGGTCAATGGCTTCTATCTCCTCATCCATGGCATCTTGCCATTTCTTATCTCGGATGGCTTCTTCAAAACTTATGTTCTCAGAGTCTGCAAGAAGACAAACAAAATGTACCTCACTTGTTGACTCATATATGTCTTGTATGCTTCGCATCCTGGGTTGTCGTACCTCATCTTCATCATCAGAAGCTTCAGGACTTGCCGGGTTGATAATTTGTGTTGAGATTCCGTCTTCAAAGTTTACCTCAGAAGAATTGTTCCAGTCCCACTCATTTGCTTCATTGAGCTTTACATCTCTGCTTACTATGACTTTCTTGTTGACGGGGTCAAACAACTTATACCCCTTTGTTTTTTCATCATATCCAATAAAAACATATTTCTTGCTTTTATCCTCGAGCTTGGTTCTGAGCTGGTCCGGTATGTGTGCATAGGCTACACTGCCAAAAACTCTGAGATGAGCCACTGAAGGCTTTTGACCGCTCCATGCTTCCTGTGGAGTTTTATCATCCAAGTTCGAATGTGGACATCGGTTCTGCACATACGCAGCACACTGCACAGCTTCCGCCCAAAACTCCTTCGGCATCCTTTTGTTCTTCAGCATTGACCGAACCATGTCAAGAATAGTCCGGTTCTTCCTTTCAGCCACGCCATTCTGTTGTGGTGAGTATGGTGCTGTTAGAAACCTCCTTATCCCCTGTTCCTCACAGAAAGACATAAACGCTGTTGAGGTATATTCCCCACCTCTGTCAGACCGCACCGATTTGATATAGCTTCCTGTTGCCTTCTCAATCATCACCTTGAACCTTTTGAACACATCAAACACCTCGGACTTCTCCTTCAGAAAGTAAACCCAAGTTTTCCGTGAGAAATCATCAATAAAGGAAATAAAATACTTCTTACCGCTGAAGGAACCCGGATTGATGGGTCCACACAAGTCGGTATGTATTAGTTCCAGAGGTTGCTTAGCCCGGAATCTTGCCATCTTCTGAAACGTGGTCCTGGCATGCTTGCCAAGTACACAACTCTCACAAAACTTTCCTTCAAAGTTGATGCCAGGTAACCCTTCCACCATCTTCTTCTTTGCCAACTCGGTTAGACCACCATAATGTAGGTGACCAAACCGGAGATGCCAAAGTGACGCCTTATCTTCCACCTCGGCTTGTAAACATTCAATCTGTACACATTTCAGATTTAGTTTATACATACGATTCTTACCCATTTGAACCCGAACTATCAGCCGACCTTGCTCATCTTTCAAATACAATACCCGGTCTTTCATAATAACCGAGTAACCTTTCTCCATCAGTTGACCCATGCTTAAAATATTGCTTTTTAGGTCGGGTACATAGTACACATCTCGAATTGAGCCAATTAACCCGCCCTTTTGTAGGAAACAGATCGTACCTCGGCCTTTTACCTCAACCTTTGAGGCATCCCCGAACGAAACATGTCCGGTTTCCACCTTTCTCATCTCCTTGAAGAAGTGCTTATGTCCGCACATATGGTTGCTCGCACCCGTGTCAAGATACCACTCCATGTCATCGTCTGGACTTCCTTTACTGTGTGTCATTAACAAGACACCATCCTTCATCTCGCCTTCTGTGGCTAGGTTGGACGTCTCCTCCACCTTTTTCTCCTCTCTGCATTCTCTTGCGAAATGTCCGACTTTGCCACAGTTGTAACACTTGTCCGAGTTACAATCTTTTGCATAGTGACCAAACTTTCCACATTTGTAACACTCGATGTTTGAATAACGTGACCGACCTCCTCGTCTACCTCGTCCTCTTCCTCTCCAGTTTTGTTGATTTGACTGTCCTACCTCATCACTATACACTTCTTGACTTCGGCCTCGACCTCTACCACCACGGCTAGTACCTCGTCCACCGCGGCCACGTCCTCTACCTCGAAAATTTTGAGAATAGAGCATCTTCTCATCTTTAATTGTTGCTTTGGTCTGAAGTGCCTGCTCAAGAGTTTCCTCCTTCTTCTTCTTTCTTTGTTCATGCGCTTCAAGGGAACCCGCCAACTCGTCAATGGTGAGTGTAGACAGGTCCTTGGACTCCTCTATGGCACAAACCACGTTTTCGAACTGGTCTGTCAAAGATCTCAAGATTTTCTCCACCACTCTGGTGTCAGGTATATCTTCTCCATTCCGTTTTAACTGGTTCACAATTCCTTGAACCCGGGCAACGAACCCGGATACTCCTTCCGTGTCCTTCATCTTCATTCCCTCCAACTCGGCACGAAGGGTTTGAAGCCGGACTTGTTTAACCCGGTTAGCTCCTCTATAGACATTTGCCAAGATGTCCCAGGCTGCCTTTGAGGTCTCACAATTTGCTATCTTCTCGAACCCGGATTCGTCTACAGCTCGGAAGAGCATGAATAACGCCAACTTGTCTTTTGCACGCGTCTCTTTCAACGCTTTGGTTTGAGCCGCCGAATGGCCTCCAGTGTCCTGTGGTTCTACAAAACCTGCTTGAACATTCTCCCAAGCGTCCTGGGATCCGAGAAGAGCCTTCATCTGGATGCTCCAATTCTCGTAGTTCTCCTTCGTCAACTTAGGTAGTGCCATATCACTCCCCCTCTCCATAGCTCTGATACCAATTTGTGGTATCACTATAATGTAGAACTTAAAATAAAAACAACTATTTTCTTGTGGAGAAGACAAAACTTGTATTTCTCTTTTTCTTGTGATATGTTGCTTACAATATGGATTAGTTTATATAGGCACTAGATTGCCTTTCCATGAACCAAACATTAAATTAGCCATAAACCACAAAACTAAACTTCCAACTCTTGGCCTCTCTAACTCTTGGCCTTTCACTCTCTCTAACTCTTGGCCTTTCACTTTCTCACAACTCTTGGTCTTTCACTTTCTCACAACTCTTGGCCTTTCACTTATCTAAACTCATGACTCCTTAATTAAGACTATTAAATATAAAACTAACAAAACATTTAAAGTTTATTCAACACTCTTCCATCCCATTTTCATTGCACTGAGTTTCAGATTCTGAAATCATCTCAACCTCAATATTGAGATCATGGTTCATTGGGATATGCTTTCCTTTGTCTCTACTTGTATCAGGCGTCTTTGGTTGGGATAGGCCATGTTCTAATCCGTTGATATTCTGATCATCCTTATCCACCTCCATTCGGTAAATTTTTTTGTTATATTCAATATCAGTAATCTTAGCCAACATGGAATCCCCACCGCTTTTAATTCCAAGGTCCTTACTATTCTGAATCGCAACTTGCCTCCTCGATTTCTCTGTGTTAGTGTTTGAGGTACCTCTGTCAAATGTCTTCCCATTTATTTGTTTCTCTTTTTCATGACATGTCGTGATCCCACTTAAAGTAAATCGGTTGGGGTGTTCCTGTAATTCAACAGTATGACGGCTTCTAGGGTTTCTGTGTTTTCCCCCTTGAGATTTACTTACATCAATATTAACAGGAGGGCCCACCATATTGACGTCATTTATAACTGCATCCGGATTGTTCGCTGGGATATCATGGGTAATATCATCTTCATTTAGAGCCCATTAAAGCAGCGTAACAGGAATTTGATTGATTATCAATAATAACCGGCTGATTTGATTGCGGTTGATTACGCCTTGAATCCCGTCGAGCTGGTTCCTGCTTCCTGTTGTCTGCCATTGGAGTTTGAAATCTTGATCGACGTTGACGTTGCACCACCATCCAAGGACCTAATCCATTTTTTCTGTAACTCAGCCTCATCCTTTTTTCCGTCTGGATTTTGCTGTTCATCCTTTCCATCAACTGGTAGCTTAGGAAAACAATCTTTACTATGTACTTAGCGCCCACATTGGAAGCAAATAAGGCCTAAACTTTCATATTCTATCTGTTTGGTTACTCCGACCAACACATATTCACCCTTCAAAGGCTGAGCAAGATCCAGCTCCACGCAGATTCGAGCAAAACGTCCTCTTGCATGCTCATTGGTTGTCCTATCAATCTTCAACATTTTACCTAGCCAGTTGCCAATACGATGAAAAAAGGCTTCACCATAATACTCCAATGGGATACCCGGTAATCGCACCCATGCTGTAATCTTCATCACGCTTGCAGCGTTTGGTCTAAAGGTTGGCTCCCAACGTCTGAGTGATAAATAATGGCCTAAAATAACCCAAGGACCACAATTTAGAGAAAAAAGAAGATCATCTGTGTTGCTAAATTGCACCACATTGAATCCATTACCTACATCTGTAACGTTAATCTTTCCAGCTCTTGCCTATAACATTTCAATCTTCTTTTTCATGAAAGCCATTCCTGTATTCCTACCAAGGAGTTTAACAGTGAGAGCTTTTTCCCAAACCTTCAGCATTCTCGTTCTTGCTTTTCTAGTACAACCAAAATGAGTTCTACCATATTCTTCTGTCCACATTTTAATCCCACCATAATTCACATCCTCTTCCTCCGCAGGTGCGCTTTGATCTACATTCTCTTCCAAATTCCAATCCATTCATTCCAGTCATCTATTTCACCATTGTGTTGCATGAGCATCTCTCGCCAAGTCATCTTTTTATTACCTTCGCCATCCATCCAAGATTCATGTCTAGGAACCCTAGACTGTGATTCAGTAAACACCCTATCTCCATCTTTATTTCTCTTATTGCTCCTACGTAGCAAATCCTCTTCTTCTTTGGAAGATTGGCCTTCAATAGCTATATTTTCCTCCATCTTCTTTATTATCTTGTCAGGAGCAATAAGGAAGAACATACATCACCGGAATATCTAATAAAGGCAAGCATGTTGATAGAAATTAGTTTATTCAATCCTTTTTTTTATTGTTTGATGATTGAACTATTTAACGTTAGTTTGGTTTACTCATTTGAATAAACATATTTTTAAATTGTGTTGATATTAACCTCATTTAAAATTGTTTTAATTATTGTCTAATTTTAATCTTATTATAGTAAATGGGGGATTGAAAACAAGGAAATAAGAAAGGAAATGGCAAAGAGAAAGAGAACTATGAATCTTGGACCATGGATGATACTAATGAGTTGTTGCACCTCTTGGCGGATGCTATGAACAATGGATTGCGTGGTGCTAATGGATTACTTAGCAAATAAAATGTATAAAGAGTGATAATTCATCATCTTAATGCAAAGACTAGGTTTCCTAAAACTTATAATCATTACTTGAGTCGGCTAAAGTGGTTGAAGAACCAATATAACAAAATGTAGACGCTTATGCGTAACAACTCTGGCTTTGGGTGGGACACAGTTACAAAGACGTTCACTGCTAGTGATGAAGTATGAGAAGATTACTTGAAGGTATATTAATAGCTTACTAAATTAGTACATTACATTCTTTGTAATATATTAACATAGAAAAATTTGTTATTTTCCAGTCTCATCCAAGTCACGGTAAGCTTCGTGAAAAAAGTGCAGTTGATTATGAAGAATTGAAGATTGTCTTTAGTGGTGCAACTGCTACTGGGAATGGTTCCATTGCATTAGGCACTAATAATACCGATGCTACAACTCTTGGAGAAGAAATTAGGGATTCCAAGATGGAAGATGTTGCGAAGTGTACCGATCGTTCCAAGTAATAAAAGTGTAAGTAAGATCATCTCCACAGGGATTGTAGACCAAGTACTACAATAATCAATCCCCTTAAGTTGAATGGATCAAAGGATGTGACAAATATTGTTGATTACTTTAGAAAAGTAATGCGAAAAGTAAACGTGTATTTTTAGGGAGATGAACAAAGATTGAATAAAAATAAGTGTGAAAAACAATTGAGAAAATATTGCAGTAAGAGGACAAACACCTTTCCGATCCCCACCTTGTAATCTGAATCAAGGTTTACATGCGATTTACCCATTGATCAAATGATTCACCATCTTTTATTTGATTGGTTAAGCCCTAATCCCTTAGTGATCTTAACCTTAATAACCCCATTAGAACCCTAATCCCTTAGTGATTCCTTTTTAGGTTAAACATATAAATCGATGAATCTTTCACGTTTGCGATTCATGTAGCCTGTCCCTAGTGCATACATGAATAGCTATTTTCCTCCTTGTCAGGAATTAGGATCCCAGTATCCCTATTGCGAACCCTAACCCTCGCAATCCCATTAAAATGATCAGATCTAAAAGGAGGAAAAGATGAAGAACGAAGGAAAATAGATTCAATCCAATAAACACATGTAAATCTGATCCAAATTACAAGGGGTTCACATCCAGGTTATGACCTTTACCACAATAAAAGGAGATCTAGCTAACCATTGTCATGACTGATCTCAAATATTCAACAAGAAACATATATTACAGTAGTAAAAGAAGGAAAACTAAGAATAAAGACGCAGGTTCAGAGCTCTCTCAGCAGCCTCCTTTTCCTCCAGATCTGAAATGGTATATCTCCCCTCTGATGACCTAATTCTTCCTCTTTATCCATTTTCTATTTTTCTTCCAAATTTTCCCTTGTGGAAACACGGCTGTGATTTCGCAACTGACGCTATCAGCATCATATCCACGCCATGAGCGTGGATGCCTCTGAACTCCCACGCCATCAGCGTCATATCCACGCTGTGAGCGTGGCTGCCTCTGAACTCCCACGCCATCAGTGTGGAAGTCTCTGGTTCTTCATGCCACCAGTGTGACATCCACGCTGTGAGCGTGGGTCTTCACTTTGGCAAATCCTCATTTTGCTCCAGATTTGTTTGCTTTTCCTACAAAGTAAGCATAAAATCAGTTGAACAATCCTGAAATTGGAATTTAAGCAAAACAATAATAAACGTTGCCTTTCTACTGAGGATTAGCCCATTATCTTTCTCTTTTTGGCTTGAATTTACCTATGTGCTGAAGACACATCAGAAGACTTTGTGTATGTTCCTATCAACGATGCCTTCATAACACCAAATCACTATGAACCACTCGACCATTCTCCATCATCCCACCAATGTAGTCCACCATCTCATTCCCCTATAGATTCAGAGATTCAAACTGAAAAAACAAGTCACAATAAGCGAAGTAGATTTGAATATGAAGGGAATTCTACCTCGATTGGGACCAAAAATCAAGCTAAATTTTTAGAAAATCTTTCAATTGGCATTGAGACTAATGCTAGCAATTTTGAAAAAAATATCTAACATAATGGAGGAAAGAGAAAGAGATAGAAAAAGAGAAAGTAATATTTGGGATGCTATAAAAGAGATTCCAAATTTCGAGGATAAAACTCGATTCTTGGCAGCTGATTTGCTTACTACTAAAGCAAAGAAGGACTTATTCTTGATCATGTCATTAGAAGAGAGCTTTTCTTGGATAAATTTCAAGCTAGGGTGATGAATATTTTTTTGTTATTTTGGTTGTAATTTGGTTGAACTATTCTGGTTATAATTTGGTTGAACTATTTATTGGTTGTATTTTTATTGAATTATTTGAGTTATTCACATGAGATTTTATTTTCTTATTTTTTAATTGTTTGCAGTCTCGTATATATATTTTTTTATATACATATGATGTCACAATCGAGCATGTATAAAAATAATGACATAGAGGAAGAAGAAAAAGTTGATGAAGAAAGAGCTGACAAAGAAAGAGTTGATGGATCCCACTTTATTTGTCTTATAACACAAAATAATTTCTCTCTTACTACATAAAGAAGTAAAACCCATATACATATATACGTGTGTGTGTTGAGATTTTTATTTTATTTTTTTATTTTTTTTGGTCTTCATAATATTAGATATGTGTCTAAATTTATGTGTGGTATAAATGTTGGGTAAAAAGGCTACCTCGGTTAAGTTGGGTTCTTCATTTAGGGTCAATTTGGATTTGGATGAGTTTTTTCTTCTTCTCCAAAAGCAAACTTTTTAGGAAAAAAAGTACTTCTCTAGTTTTGTAGTTCGCGCTGTATTAATATTACAAAGGAATAAAATATCACTTAAACTTTATGATATTATGATAGGGTGTTATTTTTCTTAAGCCGCGGAAAAGGAGATTTGTTTACTGCTCAGACAAATTTAAGTGGGGTTGACCCTTGAAACCAAAAAAATAAAATAATTTTTTTTCGCACATTTGTTGATGTGAGGTGTAACAGCCCGTGTTAACCCGGATTGTTAACACACTATCGTATTAAGCCACGCTTAATTAAAAATGCGGAATAACTTTTTCTTTAATTCAATTATGACGTCATTATCTTAACCAACTAGATTACTTAATCAATTTCATAAAATACTGCCTGTATGTAAATTGCAAGACAACTAACTGAATACCTCGTACATAAATATAATGTGAGTATCTAAAACCACATGACTACAACACGCAGCTTGGGCCAAAATCCTGATACTTTAATTACAACATTAATTTAAAAGACAAAGTCAAATCATGTGGCATGGACAAACCCCATGCTCACCAAATAAGGCAACAATGCCCACAAACAGTCTCAGCATAATATCATAATCAAAGCGGGAAAACATAAACAGCAGTCAAATCCAGCATGTCAGCATATCATAATATCAACTCAGCTCTGGCCTCCTGCCACCTGAGCCCTCAACATTACCTGATCCTGAAATAAGCGTCCCCAAACGTGGGGTGAGATCTCTAAACAAGAAATCTCAGTAAGACAAGGGGTCCTCAAGGATCTTCCACCCCAAGCTCACTTACATGTGTAATATAAGTTCAAAAACAGTATTTACAATATAAGTTCCAAAATCATGCGATGCAGCAATTAAACATGCCATGTGTGCTTATCAAATCTACTGGCCAGAGAAATGTAGGAATACGTCTATGCCTACATGAGTACATGGATACTACCTGCACCTCACCCACAGCTTCTCCATCTTGTATGTACTACATACTCAGGATTGCCGTCGTCTAGGTGGACACCACATGCATCTCATAAAAGCTCATTGCATATAAATAGCTCAACAGCATTTACAAAATAATAAAGCATGTAACACAGCATGCATAAACCCATCCCCATGGGACATGGTGGAACATCAAAATGGCTAAACCGAGGACACGAAAGCTTACCTTGCAAGCTAGTTATCCAAGCCAAGAGTCCAACCACTCACAAGTCCACAAACAGCAGTATCACAATCTGATATGGACCAATAATACATTATTATTCATGCATCACAAGCATACAACTTAAAGACTACGCCTTTCCTTTACGCTTTACGTCTTAAGGCTTCCAACAAAGTCATAAGCCCTTAATCATATAATTCTGACTTAGTTCATTAATTACAGAAGTTCAACTTCCTTAAACTAGGGTCCACACACACCCAATAGCTTACTGTTCATACAGTACAGCTACTGTCTGCGCAGAACTCAGGATATCCGGATATCATGAAGAACATATCCGGATATGCCATATCCGGATATCACACTGGACATATCCGGATATGTCATATCCGGATACCCAGATCCATATCCGGATATCAATATCCGGATACCATATCCGGATACTGATATCTGGATATCTGTTCGACAAATATCCGGATATCTCACGACAGAATGCAGTTTCTGCATTTCGTGAATATCCAACTCAAAGATCCAACTTTTAGCACATGTACACGTTAAAGCATGCATCTTTAATCCATTTTAGGTTCATATACATTATACCCTCTTGTTTACTCATTAAACATGGCCAAGACATCAACTTTAAGCATTAAAACTTAAGATCAAAGGTGAGGGAACTTACCAAAACTCAAAACAGAGCAAGGTGTGCTCTTGGAGCTCTCCCAAGACACTTCAAACTCAGCCTAAGTAGGAGCACGAAAATGGCACACCAAGATGGGTTCTTGCACCACAAGGTGGCACTTTGAAGCTCACAATGACTACCACAAGGTAGCCATCACTAAAGCTCCAAACTCAGCTCACTAACCTCATACACACAGCAGTTGACACTGCCCAAGAACACTCCTTTCACTCTCACAAGGATGATCACAAGTGTGTAGGAAGGAAGAAGGAGGAGAAATCAAGCCAAAGGTGAAGACTTGATCCTCAAAGGTTGAGGGAAAGGAAATGGACAATGCTGAGCAGAAACACAGCCTCCTTCACGTAGGAAATATGGCTGCCTAGGGTTGTGTGCCCCTTAATGGGTCTATTTATAGACCCAAGCCACTAACCGCGCAGTATTAGCCTTAATAGCAAAGTAAAAGATATTGATCCCAAACTTTGGAATAAAGACCTACGCATTTTTCTAAGATTTTTCATATTTTTATTTTATTTTTCGGAACACCTTTCCGGTACGCGCTTTTCCATAGCCAGTATCAGTTCTGGCATCAGATTACGTTATTTTGACTTGAAACTTGTTTTACAAGTCCTACATAATATTCTAGTAATTATCATGCATTCGTTATAATTTTCCGGGATACTTTTCCGGTACGCATTTATACCGAGTAGCAAAACCGGTATCTGCGCTTTTCTTCCGAAAAGCGACTTTCAGCATTTTTACTCACTCAATATAATTATCTAAGCCCGTTAATAATTATTGGGTCAATTATGGAATTATTTCCTAATTATCATAATTAATTCGCTAATTACCTTAATTAGCGGTGCGGGTTCTTACATGAGGGGAGCATGAGAAAGCACTCTTATCTGACATAAGACTATGATTACCCATTATAATAAAGGATTATATTTATTTAACTAAATTTTCTACCCACATAAAAGATGGGTGAGTCCCATTTTTTTTCTTTCCTCTTACCTATGGGTCCCACATACAATCTTATTTCTACAACATAAGATAATTATTTTCCTACAACATAAAAAAATTATTTTCCAATAATAAAATATTCAATTTTGAAAATTTAAATATAATGATCATAATGTATTGTTACGTTGCCAACACATAACCATTTATTCCCTTCAAACTTATGGCATAAAAAGGCCATTAATCATAAGTAGGTTTGACAAAAATTAATAATTCAAGAACAATGGCATGCAATATACACAAAAAATTGGACAACCAAAATTCCCCTAGAAACACTAGTAAAACAATGAAAATGGAAGAAATTCACTGATTTCTCCTTCTCAATATTATGAGCTTTTTAGGATGGAAATAAAGGAAATAGATCCTCTCATATTAAAATTTTATATGATTTGGTCAAATTTTTTGTATTTATATCTTTATTCATAATAATAATCAGATCCCACCTAATTAATGCATACGAAGAAAACAATAAACACAAATTTTAGTTATGTGAAATCTTAGTACAAAGAGATTAATTCCCGGAAATGAAAGTATTTATCTCAACTCATGCATCATTTTCATCACAAAGACAACAAATCATCAAATATACTGCTATTGCATGAAAAGTATAGAGGAAAAGTAGCAGACTTTAGCTGCACCAGATAAATGGCTGGTAAACGACATAATAATGCATTTGTAATTGACCGACGACCGAGGATTTAACTGCAATATTGATAAAACTTGAACACTCAAGTGCAAACTCCTATTGACACAAAATCATATGCGAGGGAGGGAATGTGAGAATTCAAAAGAGAGGGTAAGAGAGTGTGTTACTACTCTGAAGAAGAGACATCAATGGAAGACACAATATCTCGCATAGTTGCGGAGGTGGAGGACCACCGTGGCAACCCAGAGCCACCACCTCTCTCCGAACAAACCCTATCAGATCTCCAACTTCTCCTCAATGATTATGATTCAGAAACCTTCGACATTCTCTACTCCAAGAACCTCATCCCTCCCATTGCCTCCGCTATGGACTCAGCCCCAACCCCACACTCTCTCCTCGCTTCCAACGTCTTCCTCTCTTTACTCCTCTCCCAAAACGCCCCCGTTTTCACCCTCTTCACCCCACTCTCCTTCATCTCCTTCCTCCGCTCCCTTCGCCGCTCCTTCAAAAACCGCCCCTCACAGTCCCCAAACGACGATTCCCAAAAAAAGAAAAGGAAACGCGGGAAAACCGCCCAAAACGACGACTCTGCAAACACCCAACTTGATTTTAGGGTTTTGCTTCCTTTGTTGGAGAAGCTAGTGCAGGTCATGGGTTTGATTCACCTGGATCGTTTCCCCGAGAGTCTTAAATCTCTGGTTCAAACCATTTCAGAGATTCCGGTTTTGGCTCTCGAAATCTGTGGAAACGCGGCGCAGTATAGCAAATTGGTGAACCTGTGTTCCCGTGTGCTTAGGGAGATTCTGAGGCCAGAGCATGGAGAACCTTCTGATACTGCTGCTGAGGTGTTGAAGTCGTTGACTTCCATTGTTCTCATGCCGAAATCGCAAGCCAGGGCCTTCGCTCTTGGCTTCGTCACGAGCCTCGCACGTGAGTGCGATGGAGTGAAGAAAGCCCTGGTTAATTTTCCGAGATATTTGGCGAAGAAGGCACCGGAGAGGTCCGAGCCTAGAGCCTTGGCTGTGGACTCCATAATGGAAGTGGTTCGGGTGATGGGGTTCGAGGATCAGGTTGGGTTTGTCAAGTATGTGGTGATGATGGCTCAAGGGAAACCGAACCTTAGGCTTTTAGCTGTTGATCTTATTTTGAATTTGGTGATGTCCTTGAAGGATCCATTGGGTGTGGATTCAGAGAGTGAGGTGAATGAGCCGTGGGGAATTTGGTGCTTGGAGGTGTTGGTAAAGCGTTGTTCTGATGTGAGTGCTGCGGTTCGAGCTCGGGCTTTGTCGAACTTGGCTCAGCTGGTGGGGTTCCTCTCAAGGGATGCTAAGGCTAGTTTGGTTTTGAAAGAGTTTATGGGGTTTGGTGAAGTTAGTAATGGAAAAGTTGAAGGTGGAATAAATGATATGCTGAGGAGAAGATGTATGGATGATAAGGCAGCTGTGAGGAAGGCTGCTCTTCTTCTGGTTACTAACTTGACTGCTCTTCTTGGGGGTGCAATTGATGAGGTGGTGCTCAAGACAATGGGCATGGCTTGTTCTGATCCACTTATTAGCATGCGGAAAGCAGCAGTTGCAGCTCTTTCGCAGGTAGTTTATTTACTTTTTATAACTTTTTTTTGGCTGTACTATGTTAGTGGTAAACTCCGCCTATGTATGTTTACATATCTTGTCCTAAGCCAGGATGATCGATGAGGGTTACGTCACGTGTAGTGAGTTGGTTGTAAAAGAGAATTGTTTATATGAGATGAATCCATTTGATTATGCTGACCCCAACTAATTTGAGATAGAAGTGATGTTGATGTTGACTATGTTGGTGATAGAGCCAGCAGAGAGACATAAATGAAAACTGAGGCAAAGTTTAGCAACTTAGGATGAAAATTTAAGTCATGATGAGTTAGTGGCTTCTTTTTACATGAGAAGCTACATCAGAATCTTTTGTCATGAGAACTGTAGAGTTTGTTTGGGTTTATTGTGTCATTGTTGGCATCTAGTTCCCTGGAAATGGATTTGAATAGAAAGACTATAATGGAGGAAACTTTCTTCTGCACATTGTTGTTCTGTCGGGCAGCTATTATATGCTGCCTTCTTTGCTAACTGGTTGTGCCTTTGGGTTCAGTAGACATAAATGAGTCACATTTTTTATTTTGCATTGCCATATATGGAATCCATTGGGAGAGCATAACATTTGATATCATTCCACTTTGATTAATTTGTTCCATATGATTAACAATAAATACTCGGACTATCTTTTTCTGCCTGAAGTTTGTAATGTTATATAATGTCTTATTGCATTAAAATAATGCTTTGAAATGTTGAGTTGGTAGGTGTTTCGTGTTTGGGTTTATCTTCCAGAGATGATTTGGGGAATTTGGTCTGTTAAAAAAATTATTTCTAAAACCTTTCTAAATCTAGGAATGTTATGAATCTCACGTTTCCCCTAAAAAGTCCTTTTTTTTTCTTGGTTCCTTTTAACTAATACTGATAAGTAATTTATGAAATAATATGTAGGCTTTCAGAACATTCTCTGCTGAAACAGTAATAACTGAGTGGCTACATTCAGTTCCGCGTCTAATAACTGACAATGAATCCAGCATCCAAGAAGAATGTGAGAACATGTTTCAAGAACTTGTTTTGGACCGGATATCCAGGGCTGCATCTGCTACCTCCTCGTGTAGTGAATCTATATCAAATAGAAATATGAAAGGAAAGGATTTAGAAAAAGAGATGGAGATGCTTTTTCCCAAAGGAATTCTGTATCTTTTGAGAGAGATTTGCAATGGGGAGGTGAGCCCTTGGGTGAAGAAAATTTGCACAAACCTGGGCAAAAAGAAACGGATGAATCACAAAATTGTTACCGCGCTTCAGAATATAATCAGGGTGTCCGAGTCTATCTGGCTGAACCATTCCATGCCAATAGAAAAGTGGACTGCCCCACCGGGTGCTTGGTTTCTTTTATCAGAGGTGTCAGCATTCCTTTCAAAAACAGTGGACTGGGAGTTTCTTCATCATCATTGGCAGCTTCTTGACAAACATGAAGTGGAAGGTGAGTTTAAAAGCCCATTTTTACAAAAAAATGCATCTGAAGAGGAAGAAAGCATAGAATGCAATTCTGTTGCCTGGGCTAGTGACCGAGTTTTCCTCTTACAAACAATCTCTAATGTTTCTGTGGAGCTGCCTCATGAACCTGCAGCTGATTTGGCTCATAACTTGCTCAAACGGGTTGAAGAATTCAACATGCATTCAACAGAGGTAATTATTACATGTTACTATTGAATTCATTACTGACTCTTAACACTAATGCTTCTTTTGTCATTCTTGAATGTCTATCTGGATGGTGTTAATGTGTGATATTCTACCGTAATACCATTGTTATAGTGTTAAGAACCCAACCAACAACAGAAAACAGAACTGAAATGGATACTTGAGTGAAAATAGAGGCTTGTATAACTGATATTAGTCTGAGAAATACAAGGAAATGAAGCATATCAACAGTACAAGGAATGATACAAGGAATATCAGATAGAACAACAATGGCAGAAAATTACCAGCGAAACAGGAAAAGAAAAGGATAGTGTAGAACAATTGGAGAGGCTCTACTCTCTCCCAAGTCCAAGCAATTTCCAAGATAATTCCCACTCTCCCAGCCCTCCACTACTCATTTAGATTTTCCCTCAATTTCTTCCTAACCGTATTCTGTTTCAGTCACACTTAACACACATTTGCTGATTCATCCAAATTGCGTTACCTAAATACCCTTCAGAATGTTGTCGTACCATAAACATATGATTTTGCTTGTTCTACTTCTACCAGATTCAGAAGTTCATAATGTATTTTCCTGGAATGCTTCTTTGTCTTGATTATCATCTTTTGGGTAATGTTTTGTAATTTCTTAACACATGAAATATTGCGGTATCAAATCTGTATATCATCCCAATTTCTTATAGACTGAGCTAAAGGTTGCCCTAAAATTAACATTTCTATATGGTCTTTTAAACTGTAAATTTTATTCTGTAAGTTCTATTTTCATGTCGGACATTTTGGTCCATCTAATGCTTAAACAGTTAAACATTTATCTTGTTCACATGCCTCTGGTCTCCACAATGAAGAAAGGAGGACACTTTTATACACCATTATTTATGGCAACCCCCCCCCCCCCTCCCCTTCTACAACAAGGCTCCCCTACTTGTGAAGGTAGGGGTGAAAGTCGATTGGCTGCGGAGAAATATTAGTTCTATGATCATCTTAGTTTCTTAAGCAATTGGCCTAGTAGGCTATACTTAATAATAATTGGTATTATTAGATTTGTTATGGATAGTTAATAGAACCATTGATTTTTTTAAAAATGTAAATTGGTAATCAAGATAAAAGATCAACAGGCATCAAATCTGCACAGAAATCAAGAAGGCTAAGTTAAACTGGGAAGTATAGAACAAAATGACAATAGCCAAGGACATTATACATAAGACTTCAAAAATGTACTGTAATGAATGGCTACTTTTGGTCGATAGGTTGATGCTCATTTAAAAGCACTTAAAACATTGTGCAAGCGGAAAGCTTCAAATCTCCCGGAAGCCGAAGCATTAGTCTTGAGATGGGTACACCAAGTCCTCTCCAGAGGTTCTAAAATAATAGAAAAGTTCATTTCGGAGAATTCACCCCAAAATACAGAAAGAAGCTTCTTCACTCCACCTACAAGTGGGACTAGAAAAGGAAGGAAAGCAGTAGAAATGTCCAAGTCATTGTCGAAAGCAATTATAGCAATTTATACAATTGGGTCTTTAGTTATTGTCTGCCCATCTGCTGATATGAGCACTATAGTTCCATTACTGCATACTATCATCACTTCCGGGAACTCTGGTCCCAAATTAAATAAACTACCCGGCCCTGCAACCTCTCTACTACAACAAGCTCCTTCTTTTTATATTCAAGGGTGGCTGGCCATGGGCAAGCTTTGCCTCGCTGATGGGAAGCTTGCAAAGAATTATATCCCACTATTTGTACAGGTTGGTCCTTTGACTTTGACTGTTTATGCCTCATGAGCTGTCATACGTGGTCTTACTTCCTAACCGAAATATATTCTGTTTTGAAATACATTTGCAGGAGCTTGAAAAGAGTGAATCTGCCGCTCTTCGCAACAACATTGTGGTCACGATGGCAGATTTTTGTGTTCGGTACACTGCTCTTGTTGATTGGTAAGCCTTGTAAGAGATACTGCATTGTAGTGAGTTTGAAAAGTATAATAATGTAAAGATAATAATCTAGTCTTATACAAATCGATAAAGAAGTAGTGGACTGTATGAACAGAGTAACTTTTACTTTGTGTTGGGGGAGAAGTACATTATTCACATTATGCGTAATAAGTAAATTGAAGAAGTTAATATTCTCTTTTCTATTCTAAATTCTTTTTTCATGGAATTTATCAGTTACATAACAAAGATCACGAGGTGTCTCTTAGATCCCTGTGAACTTGTGAGAAGGCAGACGTTCTTATTGCTCTCCCGATTGTTACAGGTAATTTTTTTTTTTCTTTGCTTCCATGACTCACCTGCTTCACAGCACGTTTTCAAATATCTCTGTGAGTGTCTGATTTACTAAAACATATTTTTCTTTCATCTAGAGGGACTACGTCAAGTGGAGAGGAGTGCTATTTCTTCGGTTCCTTTTGTCACTTGTTGACGAATCAGAGAAGATTAGACATTTAGCGGATTTTCTCTTCGGAAATATTTTGAAAGGTTTGAAGCTTTACCTTGATAGTAACACTTGCAGTTATATAAATTGAATAATATTTTTGTTGTTGGACTTTGACGGTTGTCTTTTGGCCAACAGTCAAGGCACCTCTTCTAGCATATAATAGTTTTGTTGAGGCTGTTTTTGTTCTGAATGACTGCCATGCCCATAATGGACATCGTGAGTCCCATGGGTCACGAATGGAAAGCCAACTTTTTTCCATCAGGTAAAGTGGTACAAAATTAGCAATTGGCATGACAGCTATTCAGTTGAGATATTGTACTTATATCAAGTCTGCATTGTTCTTTGCAGGGGTACTGATGAAACATCAAGGTCTAAAAGAATGCACATTTATGTTTCTTTACTAAAACAAATGGCTCCTGAGCATCTTCTAGCAACCTTTGCCAAGTTATGTGCAGAAATTTTAGCTGCAGCTTCTGATGGCATGCTCAATATAGAAGATGCAACTGGACAGTCTGTTCTGCAGGTATTTATCTGTACCAGCAATGGTAACTCAGTTGCCCGTATTCCGTATATATATATATATATATATATATATATATATATATATATATATATATATATATATGGGATAAGGATCCTTTGACACCGGTGTCAACGGTTATAATTGATTGGGAATCAAACTTATTAATTAATTATTAATTCTCAATAAATGATAACCATTGATTGGGAAAAATCAACGGTTAAGATTTGGTGTCAAATTTTAAAATTTGATATTGATGTCAAATGATCCTATCCCTATATATATATATATATATATCTCTCTGTGTGTGCGCGCACGCGCGCGCAATTCACTATGCAAGCCTTTACTATTGTCTTATTTCATTCAATTTATGTTCAAATGATAACATTTGTGGGATCAGGATGCTTTTCAAATTCTTGGCTGTAAAGAGATACGCATCACATCCACTCGTGCATCATCATCTGAGTCCGCAGACATAGAAGAAGAAGGGGGAGAAAATGGATCTGCAGCTAGAGGAAAGGCAATAACCCAGGCGATCAAGAAGGGACTTATCCAAAACACAGTCCCAATCTTCATAGAGTTAAAACGTCTATTGGAAACCAAGAATAGTCCCCTCATAGGCTCTCTCATGGAGTGCCTCCGGGTCCTTCTCAAGGACTACAAGAATGAGATCGACGAAATATTGGTTGCTGATAAGCAGCTGCAGAGAGGGCTTATCTATGACATGCATAAATACGAAGCAGCAAAAGCTAAAGCAGTAGTTGCTGAGGTTGTAGCCAAGTCAAAATCAGGTGCTAATCAATCAACTGATGTTTCTAAGAATCTAACCAAGACATGCAACAAATTTCCAAGTGGTTCAAAAGTCGCATCAGCAATGGCAGATGCGGCAGCTGCAGCAACAGTTCGTTCTGTGCTCAGGGAAATCAACAAGGGGACTGGGACGCCCCCACTTAGTTCTTTGAAAGTTCCTAAAGTCAAGTCTCCTTCTGGTGTAAGCAATTCTAGACATCTTAAGAGCATTGATGTCATACAATCTGTGAGGAAAATACATTCTTTCGAATCTGATGAAGAAAACTAACATCAAAATGTATTTATAATTTTAGATTTCCTTCCCTTAGGGTGCGCCATTGGAGCCTGAAAGACGGGTCTTTTAAGACTAAGTATGGGGCTCCTCGTTCATTGCACGTTGATGTAAATATAATGACAACTTGAGGAGAACTGATTTTTGTTTATACACTTTACCCTGAATAAATAAATGGGAAAAGTGTTTATCTTTTTAAATGACACAACTTATATCCTTTCACTCTCACAAAAAAGTGGGACCCACACCTTTATTTTTTTTGTCAACTCTCTCCCTCTCTCCTCTTTTATCTATCTCTTAAAATGATATAACTTTACATCCTTTAAAATGACACACTTTATCCTAAATAAATCCCTAAAAGTTTTTGTTAACACTAAATCTCCTGGACATTTTTTATTTTATTTTTAGGGTTCAGTGAGCCCAAAACGACGTCGTTTTGAGGTGAAAATCAATGTATTTTTATAATTATAATTTAGGGGAAGGATATTGTAACAACCAAGTTTGTGTTACTACCAATCAATCTCACCGTTAGATTGCTTATGTTGATCCAATGGTTATATTTATTTACATCTTTGTACGGTCATGATTTCCCAAATTTAATATTTTATATTTATTTTCACCTTTGTATGGTTATGATTTCCCATATTTAATGCTTTCACTTTAAATTTGGGGAATCATGACCATACAAAGATGGAAATAAATATAACCGTTAGATCAACATAAGCGATCCAACAGTAAGATTGATTGGTAGTAACATGGTTGTAACACAACTTGGTTGTTACAATATCCTTCCCCTATAATTTATTTCTAGGTAATTTGTTGTTTTATAGGATCAACGTTGTTTTATAGTCGTTTTCATTATAATTTTTTAATTTTTCAACCGAAAACGACATCATTTTAGGAGCGAACGTAGATAACTTATCTACGTTCATTTTACAAATATTAAATCCTTGTTTTTAGTAGACAAATCTCCTCGACATTTGGTTAAGGATAAAAACGTTTCTGTTAATTCAATTGGAGCCTTACTAAACCAGTTAATTTAGGCGCAAGTTTGTCATTTTTGGTGCTCACATTCGGGAGGATAAACCTAGAAAATTAAGTACTAATTTGTTGCAAGCGTGACTCATTCACTGGTTCATGGTTCCAGTCCTGCATTTAACTGGCAAAATCAAAGAGCAATCATGATTTCCACCGAAACGGCAGGCCAAAATTGCAAACCGTTAACAAATTTATCAGTCCATCATGATTCACACTAAACAGGAACTTAAAACAATTCATCATTTATACAAAATCAATCCATAAACCGAACCAATAAACCACAAAAACTATGGCAGAATGTGTAATAGGTAATGTATGAATCCATTAAACCAGTGTTATTAAAACCGGAAACTGGCCCATCAACCGGTCTGATTCTTGCAATAGACCGGATATGCTATCGGCTCGGTATCGAGCGGTTCAACCGGTTTTGGAAAAAGTATTTGATGATCGAACCCTTGTTGTGAAGATATAAATTATACTATTAACATATGAAGCACGAACACTTCAAAAATCCTGACGTGTCGTGTCTGACACTTCCCGACACTCTCGGACACTCCGACACTCCCCGACACTCTCCGACACTCCAACACACGTTATAGAAATTTAAAAAAAGGTTTATAGGTTACATTGCATTGAGTTTTTAGTTCCAACTATTATATTTGTTGAATTACGATTATTATTTTATTGAATTTAACATAAATATTTAGGATATCTTATGTTTTTTTTGCAAAATTTATGAATATTATAAGTTTAGATTCATTTTTTATTAAATTATTGAATATTAAATATAATATACACCACATAAATTAAAAATATTATTTAATATCTAAACGTGTCCTAACGTGTCGAAATCTAATATTTTTTAGAATTAACGTGTGGGAGTGTCATGTCGTGTGTCCTGTGTCAGTATCGGTACTACATAGATATTAACCACTAAGTTACATTTGATTCTTAATTCAGTTGCATCAATTGAGTATAAAATATAAATTTATATACATATCCCAATTCATGCTGTTGAACCAGTAATCCAATTAGTGGTACCTCGATCGGGGTGGAGAACACATCCTACATTTAACTTGTGAATCCACTAAACCTGCAACAGAAACCATGCGTAGACCAATCATAAACCAACACCAAAACCAAACCAATCAGCACAAAAAACAAAGTTCTTAAACAACTCAAACACTAGAACAGGATTTAGCCATTATAAATCAATTAACCACAACAGTCACACAAGCATTTAATAGGATCAAGAATAAACCAATAACCAGGATAAGAATTGCATAAATAAACATCAATTGGACTCATTCACAATTTTTTTCCTACTAAATACAATTGGTTTCCAAATAAATCAAGCATTCTAAAAAGTAAAAGTTACACTCAACTCCACGAAACACTTGCTCTCAAAAAAACATACATGGATCAACCCCAAAAATATCCTTTAAGCAAAATCACATTTAGTTTTTACAACTTTGCTTGAGTTTCACAGAAAATTACACGGAAGCCACCTATCGCTATCATGAATTTATACAATATAATCCCAGCCTTTCCATCACTGAATTTTTTTTTTTATGTCCATTTTTTTGTGCCCACATCAAACCACATTTAAATGGGGTAATCAATACAAGGCTAACTCAAAATATATATACCCACAAATAACCCTTACACACACTAACAAAATCAAGCAACGCAACCAGAAAACCAACCCATACACAGAAAGAAACACTCAGCCATTAATTAATAGTCCCTAATTCATTTCAGCAAGTGACACGGGAACCACGTTATATTGTGTAACACGATAGCCCCATACACATATCCACAACCAGTAAAAACTTCAAAATAAATAAATTATTAGCTATGGACCTATGGTTGTGTGACCAAACCAAAGTACCAAACCGATGCTTCATCGTTTATTTGCTTCAACAGAAAACTTCACATCTTGAACGAAAATCAAATGTTAAGAAGTTTAGTGTTAACAAAATTATTTGTAAAACTTATACATCTCACGAGAGTAAATTACAGTTTCTCCTAGATTTTTTAGGATAACAATAACAATAATCATTATTATCGAGGTCATGCACCAACGGGTTTTTTTTTTTTTTTAAGTTGCAAATTAAGAGATATTTAGTTGGAGGTGTAAATTATAAATATAAGTTCATTCCAATAGTAAAAAAGGGAAGATATTGTAATAATCAAATTGTGTTATTACCATAATACTACCAATCAATCTCACCATTAGATTGTTTATGTTGATTTAACGGTTATATTTATTTTTATCTTTGTATGGTATTGATTCCCCAAATTTAAAGTGAAAGCATTAAATATGGGAAATCATAACCATACAAAGATGAAAATAAATATAAAATATTAAATTTGGGAAATCATGATCATACAAAGATGAAAATAAATATAACCGTTGGATCAATATAAATGATTTAACGGTAAGATTGATTAGTAGCAATATGGTAGTAATACTGGTTGTTATAATATCTTTCCCCGCAGTAAAATAGACCGAAAATAT
Source organism: Gastrolobium villosum (assembly GCA_032173675.1). Lineage (NCBI taxonomy): Eukaryota > Viridiplantae > Streptophyta > Magnoliopsida > Fabales > Fabaceae > Gastrolobium > Gastrolobium villosum. Next base: position 19,523 of record JAVKPL010012488.1, on the reverse strand, counting down.
TTTTTATTCAAAGAAAATAAAAATTAATTTCAAAGGCTTTATTAAGGAGCAAGAACATTTTTCTACACCGAACACACTGTTCTGGAATTGAAATTTAGGAGACGAGAGCTCTTGGTGATAATCATCATCATCTTCTTCCCTAATTTCATTCCTTCTAATAAGTTCATAGATATAGCCTAGCAATTCTTCTATTTATTCTCCTTTTGTTGTTTTTTGTTGTTGTTGTTGTTCTGATTAGGTTTCTGAGTTCTGAGCTTCAGTCAAATTTATCATGTGCTGCTGGAGTCAGATTTTCAGTTAGGGTTTTTCGCGTCGTTTTTTTGTGCTATGGAGGGTAACAAGGACGAAGCATTGAGGTGCGTTCGCATCGCCGAGGAGGCGATTGCATCGGGGAACAAAGACCGCGCGCTCAAATTCATCAAAATCGCTCAACGCCTAAACCACGATTTGCCGGTCGATGCGTTGCTGAACATGTGCGAACGCCTTGATTCTCAATCCTCCGCGTCTTCCTCCGCCGCAGCCGGCGGCGGCGTAGGCGGAGCCAAGACATCGAACGGTCCGACGAGGAGTGAGGAGGGTTTGAATGGGGAGAGGAGTTACACGGAGGAGAATGTTCAGTTAATTAGGGAGATTAAGGGTAAGAGCGATTACTATGCCATTCTGGGATTGGAGAAGAGTTGTTCCGTTGAAGAGATTAGGAAGGCGTATAGGAAACTTTCGTTGAAGGTTCATCCTGATAAGAACAAGGCCCCAGGTTCCGAAGAGGCGTTTAAGAAGGTGTCAAAGGCTTTCAAGTGTTTGAGTGATGATGCTTCGAGGAGTCAGTATGATCAGACAGGACTAGTTGATGAATTTGAATACAACCAGCAATACAATGTTAGGCGCAGAAGGAGAAGGACAACAACAACTACACGTGATTTTTTTGATGATGAGTTTGATCCTGATGAGATATTTAGAGCATTCTTTGGTCAATCTGAAGTGTTTGGTAGAACTAATGTTTATAGGGCTAGAGGGATGGGTAGTAGTCACCAGAGGCAAGAGTTTCATGGTGGTGGTGGAGGAGGGCATAATATTATGCTGCTGGTTCAACTTTTGCCCTTCTTGATTATTATTCTGCTTGCTTACTTGCCCTTTTCTGAACCTGATTACTCTTTGCAAAAGAATTACACTTACCAGATTCCAAAGACAACTGAGGCGTATGGGGTTCAGTTTTTCGTTAAATCTCACGCATTTGATGCTAACTATCCGCAGGGAAGTTCTGCTCGCGCAGCTGTTGAGGACAATGTCATAAAGGATTATAAGAATATGCTTCGTCGCTATTGTCAAGTAGAGATTCAGAGACGAAGTTGGAATAGGAATCTGCCTACTCCTCACTGTGTAAAGCTACAAAGTTTTGGAGTAGCCTGAAGGTAACTCTCGCCTGTTCTCTTTATTCTGGTGAAGGATATGTATTGTTCAAGCACTTTTCTGCTGTTGGATTTGATTTAGTTATTTTAATTGATTGAACTTAAAGCAGTTTTCATACATCCTTTCTCTCATGTTAGATTACTGCTTGATAAATTAATTAGCAGTGTGAGGGAAGTTTTCTAAGGATAAGATAAGAGAGATTGCCTCGGTGCTTGGAGTCCCAGGCTTCCCTGTTATGTTTTACACTCATTCTGGGGATGTGATGGACTTTGTTACTTGTTGACATGACAAAATTCTAATTAGGTTATCCCAGTGAAAGTTGTCATCAAATTTAGCTCTAAAGAGTGAAGTTCATTTGACAATCTAGATTTTGTTAAGGTGCATTGTTCAAATGAGTTTTCATGTTCACACATGTGTCTGCAACTAGCCAACTATGGTATATTCTTCATTCGGGTCTAGTTTGTTTATTCGAAAATTAGATAACAAAATTAATGTCTTGCTCCTCTAGTTTACTTTCTGTTAGAATATTAGGTACTCTTATGGTATGCTTGGATGAAGGAGTTGTAGGGGAAGGGAGAGAAGACATTTTGCTTATTTGTGGATTTTTTAAAATGGGAGTAATGAAATGAGAGATTATTATGTAACCTTGCAATCATTCCTTATTCATTTTTATGAGCATTTTATAATTCTTTGAATTTAGGAATGAAAATTATCCCTCCCCAGTCCCCACCTTTGCCCTCCTAACTCCTCTATCCGAACATACCGTTAGTGGGTTTAAGGGGTCTTATGATGTTATTTGTTCTATCTTCTAGGTTTGGTTTAGTTGTACTACACTCACGCTTGACTTGGAATAGAAGCATAACTAGGTGTTAGTGGTTTGTATATACATTATAGACACAATTTCTCTTAAACATACTTCGTTTCAAGTTTCAACATGGTGTCAAAGCAACAACATCCTTCATGAGCTAATCCTGTTACTATTCTGCTATCAAGTTCCTGAAAACCTAGAGCCCAAATGTGTCCATGACTCTCCTTCCTGTTGGCTGTGCACAACATTAGTGGCTGTTTCGCTTTTCTAGCGTGTTTTTCCTCTCTGCATGGCTTTCTTCTCTGGTTCTCCACCTTCCTGGTTGGTTTCCAATCAACACATTGACTCTATCAATGGAATCAGAGGGCAGCAATCTGTCAGCAAAGAATTCTCAGCAGAAAAATCTCAGCCGTGGTCCTGGTGGCCTTATGGCCATGCTCTGGCACATGGAGGAGCGTAAGCTGCTCTCTCCACGGGCCATCAACAACAACGTCTTACCTCAATGTTTGGGGCTAGTCCATAGCCTCAGTTTCCAGTTTCAGCCAAGCCATCTCACTGCCTGATTGTGTCTCAATCACAATTCCCCTCTGTGGCTTTGTTCCTTTTTTGTACATGCGTTCTCTGCTCGTCTTTGTTTGGCTGTTTTTGTCTGTTTGGCTGCTTTATGGCTATATTAGGGCTGTTTTGTTCCTAGTTATACATATTTGCTGTGTTCTTGGCCTTATTTGGTTGTTTGTTGTATTCTCTTCCAGCCGGAAGCTGTTATCAAGTTGATTTGAGTTGTTTCCACCCTATTCAAGCCAGCTTTGATTTTTATCATTCTACTAGTCTGCTGCTCATTTGGCTATGCATCATTTCAGCCATCTGTTGCTCTTCTTGTTGTGCATCATTTCAGATTTTCAGCCATCATTTTGCTGTGTTGCCTCTCCATTATTGCTTGGATTGCTTCATTTTGCTGTGTTGTCTCTCCACCTAAATGGTTTATTGCACCCTTTATATCAACATGTGTTTTTTTCGTTACACGCTGTGAGCTTAGTAAGCTTCAGGTTGAGACCTTGACAGGTAGTGTTGGAATATTTGGACTCTCGGTGTTTTAGGAGTCTTATGATGTTAATATGCTTATTGAGCTGGGTTTTTATAAGTTGTAGCACACTATTAACCTGGATTGGTAATATAAATAGATGTTAGTAGTTGTATCTAAGGCAGATTTTCTCTCATAATGTCTTTATTTCAATACTTTCCTTCTGTTTCCTCGCTCTTTAGTGATGCTTTACTTTATGTCAAGTAGAAGGGAAAAGAAAGGAAGTACTGAAATGGAAATGAAAAGAAAAGAAGGGAATAGTTGTGATACTTCTTTCAGGCTTGTTTGGTTTGATACTATGCAAAGTAAAGTGGTTCAAACATCTTTTATTAGATAATTAAATCAAATTGAAAATTATTATTTGACATTAATGCTCCTTTACATTTCCATACTTCTGTTAATATGTTGATATATATATATTTAAATAGTGATGATATTATGATAACATTAAAGGGTAAAGTAGGAATAACAGCACACTTTGCAAATCTATGGGTCCCACAGAAGTGGGATCATTCCATTTCCACTGCCAGTTCCAATTCTTTGGTTGCATCCCTTCCCTTCTCCCCTAATCACTGATACCAAAATATCTTGAACTGGATCCCCCTTTCCCTTTCTACAAAGTTGTATGGTTCATGTTTTGCCCTTTCAAATTGAACTTTTCTAATTCTTTTTTCTCCCCAAGTTTGTTTAGTTGTTATTCCAATTCAACTCTGTAACTGTCTTGTGCTTTCTTTAAATTTTTATTTATGGTTCCTTGACTAACTTTGCCAATTGCGAAATCCCAACCCTGCCCCCTCTCAACAAAAGTAAAAAGATTAAATAAGAATCCTTTTTTTTTTCAGAATGTGTATCTAGAAAAGAGTTAAAAGAGTTTTTGATGCATGGTTCAGTGTCACTTGTATTTTTTTTGCACTTGGTGCTGTACTTTTTCTCAGTTCTTTTTCTATTCTTCCCTTGTATTTAAGCATTTGAATTTGGAATTGTGTTACCTTTCTCTCCTATATTCTCTTTTGGCATGGCATGCATTGATTTATTCACATGCCCGTGTGTAGCAAAAGTGACTAATTGGATAATTTTGTACTTGGCTTGGGGAAGTCTTGTATCAGTTGCTGAGCTTTTGTGCACATTCTATTCTTCAGGATATCTGGTATATCCGTAAGAGTAGCTGTTGTTACAGGCTGTATTCTGAGTAGCTGCCAGTCAAGTGCCGTGCTCATCTTGCTCTGAGAAGCTTTTGGTAAATATGCTTAAAAATGTGTTTCTTATTATTGGAGGGATATTTGGATGGTATTATCTTTTTGTTGTACACGATTACTGTGATGCAGAACATGGCAGCAAATAATTACGCAAGTCGTAAGTATGAGTAGTGAGGCCCTTGATACAAGCCCATGAACCGAGTTTGGTGAAATACTTGAGGGTAACAACTTATAAAGTTGAAGAATGCATATTACGTGATAAAAAAATTTCGTGAAAGAATTCTACTGCTTAATTTAAGTGATGAAGATTCCATCAGTTGAGGAAGCCATGTAATCGTCATATTGAGTTTGATTTTTGACGTAGGTTTGTGAATTTTCCTTTTCTGCCTGGTAGGAGTATGACTTTGCGTGTGATTGGTGATTAAATTTTGGTCTCTGTGACACCTTCATTCCACTGATCAAAAACTGCCAAAATTTTAATAATGCTTCATGCTTACTCATACAGTTTCAGACACCTGTGGTGCCCTTTCTAAATCTCTATTCAAAATTAGAAATTTTTGAATGATTGGGATGTGAAAAATAGGATGGCGTTTGATTTTATTCCCTTTTCCCCTTTTCCCGGAGGGATTTGAGAAGAAATGAAAAGTACAAGGTAATTGGACCTGGGATGAGTTCAAACACATTGCACGTTTTCATCAAATACATTCGACAATTAATTCCTTTCTCATTTCCTACCTTACCAAACTTCCATACCCACTTCAGACTGAATCGGCTCATTAGTTGGTGAATGTTGTATGTTGGCATGCATGTGAATGATGCTTAAATATAGAGGTAGGATTTTTTGACACCAATGTCAAATTTAAAATTTGACATCTCATCTGAGAGTTGTTAGATCAAAAAAGATCAACGACTCTGATTTGTAAGTATGTGACACCATTGATCTTTTTTGATTTAATGGCTATCAGATGAGGTGTCAAATTTTAAATTTGACACTGATGTCAAAGGATCATATATATATATATATATATATATATATATATATATATATATATATGAAGTCTAAGACCTGATATGGGAATGGAAAGGGAGGCTATAGTAGATGGCAAAACAGCTTTAATGGGATTGATCGTAGAGACTTAGTGCCAGTTTAGCTAAATCGTAGGCAGTTCTCATCTATTAATGAACTCCTCAAGTCTCAATTATATTATTGGAGAATTCACATAACTTGTTGAACATTTTGTAGTAAGAGGGATGCAAGAAACACATTTTCTTTTCAACGATTTTTTTATTAAGGAAAGAAATCTCAAGTGACTTATGAGACCAATTTTCTAATGGTGTAATTTACATGAAATTTTTTTCTAATAATAAAGCGAGTGTTGAGAAAGAGCATTGAAGAGTTTATTGTCAGCATTTTTCTTCGTAAATTTTTTATTTTACTCTAATATTTTAAAAAACACAAAAATGTTCTTCACTAGGCTGATAATTCTAGGGTCATAAGCTGTAAAATATTTGGGTCTTAAGTTCTTGCTCTGCAATTCCTGTCTCTGCCTGCTTTCTGGGGCACAGCTAGTTTATGCATTCAAAAGTTTTTTTTTTCACCTTAATGCTTGAAACACATTTTCTTTTCAACGCTTTTTTTTTTAATTTTATTAAAAGATCTCCAGTTTAAGCTACCGAAAAAGTTATAGGGAAGCAAATGGATGTTGTTTGGAGATGAAAAGGCTCAAGTTACAACATTCTTTTTCTTTTTTATTTGGAAGAGTGGGGTGTGATGCTTGTCAGTTGTTACGAGTTGTTACAGTGCCTTTTGCGGATCTTCTGTGCGAGGAAGATTCATTTTGTCTCTTCTCGTTGATGTTTTTGCATAGCTCGTGACTTTTGAGATGAATTGCACAATACAACAGCACCGCCACATTCAATGTTTTTGTCATAGCACAAAACTGACCGGCGATACACTAAAAAGAAGGATGAAATATCTGCCAGCATGCTCACACCTCACATGCAAAAAAGAATGTGCACAGAAGTTATAGTAAAATAAGTGAGAAACAAAAATGTGCGAACTTATAGTAAAAATAAGATAGTTTTTATATACATCGAGTGTTATATAAGTTATTTACGAGATATTATTCTCGTTATATGTGCTAAAAGTTAAGAGAAATAAGAAAGTATTTGAAGGCAAACTCCAACATTTATTGTCAAGTGTGCGCTCTATAAAAAAACTTGTGTGCGCGCTTCAGTTCAGGGACGAGTCAGATTTTTATTTTTGGGTGGTCATGAGGACGGATCAAAGTTTTTATATTATGAACCAAGGATCATAGAGTATGAAGTTTGTTTAAATGTAAAAAATTCAATTTGTCAAAATAAATGCAATATATAAAAAGAGTTTTCTTTTTCTTCGGTTACGTACATGAATCTCTTTTTCTTCGGTTACGTACATGAATCTCATATGTATTAAGGAAAATGTTATACTTAGTACGTAATTTTCTTACTACTTGTTACTACTAAATCTTAACCGTTGATTTTCGTCAATCTAACGGTTATAATTTATTGCAAATTAATAATTAATTAATAAACATGATCCCATAAATTACAACCGTTAGATTGACGAAAATCAACGGTTAATATTTGGTAGTAACAAGTAATAAGAAAATTAGATAGTAAGTATAACCTCTCCCATGTATTAAATAGATGAATACAATTAAAATATAAGGTTTGATTTTTAGGGTTTTCATTTTATCCTTTAACATGACACAACAAAGTTTCCTACACACACAACATTTTGTGGGACCCACACTTTTTAAAACAAAAAATTAAAAAAATTAAGGCACGCAAAATGAATCTCTATAACATTACACAATGACTTTTCCTACAACATAACTCTTATAAAACCCTAATTTTTATTATGGTATAGAAGATAAAATTCTCTCCTACACATATATAAAAGCATGTGGGATCATGTGAGGAGATGAGAAAAAAAGAAAATAAACAACACACACTTTTTATATATGTATAAGAGATAATTTCACAATATATTAAACCCTATAATTTATCAACATTAACCCCCGAGGATTGACAACTGAGCTTCCAAGGGTTTGCTAGAATCAGGGGTTCAAATCATGTCTCAAGCAAATTTTTGAAAAATCTTTGGGAGCTAGAGGATTTCTCTCTTCTCGAAAGGGGGATTAGTCTCATTTTTCATCCAATAGTAAAGCTCAAAGTATTCGCTGTTCTAATGAGAGTAGCCTTCGGGCTTACTCCGAAAATAAAGTGACCGGATGATATTGTATAAGAATATCCTCGAGATTATACCCAAAAAAAAAATTATCAACATCAACAAAAAAAAATGACACAAATTTTACATGCTCAAATCATGCAAAATGTTGAAAATCCATAATACATATAATCTCTTATAATTATTTTTATATTAACTTTAAATCTTTTTTTATTAATATGACAATAATAAAGATGACAATATGGGATGATAATTATAAGCTGATAATAAATACAATAAGCCTCTAATCATATTAGTAAACAAAAATTTACAAAATAGTTTGAAATGGTGCACTGACACAGCAAAAGTATAATTGTGAAGGGCTTTCAAAATTTGTGGTGTTCGTGCAAATCCAAAGGGTTAGAGGGAGGCGTGAAGTCGCCGAAAGGAACCCTTTTCAGACACTCTACCTCATTAATCATTCACTCCGCCTGTTGCTCTTTGTCTCCCGCTTGAATAAATATTTGATGCTATTATTGTACCATAGATTCAGTGCATTCTACGAATGAAAACAGTACATGTTAGTTAGAATTCTTTTTTTTTTGCCAAATTTTATGTGTACTGCTTTGATTAATGAGATACACTGAATCTAGATATAACAGTAGTACTAAAAATTTATTCCTTCCGCTTTGCCTAACCCATCTACTTTCTAAATATAATTTGGGTGCACTGTTAGCACATATTTAAATATAATTATATTATATTATTTTATGATATTTAAGTGTCTTTGGGTTGTTAATTAGTGTTTTTGCAGGTAAATTAAGCCCAATTGAGTTAAGTAAAGATCCATGTAAAAAATGAAGGTAAGAAGTAAAAATGGTAATATTTGTTTTGTTACTCACCTATTTTATTTATTTTTATCTTCAGATCACATGAAAAAGGAGGGAGCAATCTGGACCGTTGGATTAGAGGAAATGGAGGGCTGTGATGAAAGAAGGCTAAGCTGATGATTTTGAAAAAGAAAAAAGATATATCAGAGAGAGATGCAGATTTTTTAGTCATTAGATATTAGAATTACTTTTTTAGAAAAAAAGAAACAAGTTTCCTTTGAGTTCTTTTTCTTCCGTCCGTTTTACTTTCTGTTCTTGAGAGACTCTTTTCGCTTTTCTTTTCTGCTTTTGTGGGTTCGTGTTCGTAAGTTTGTTCGTCCACATCCTTGATCTTGGAGGGCTTTGACAACGCGTCTTCAAGGGAGAGGAGTCGCGGATCTGCATGCGAAGCGGTCGATTTCTGGAAGTTGTGTACTGTAGTTCGAGTTAGGGTTCTTGATGTTTGAAGAACCGTTTTCTTTTCTGAATACTTGGTAATGTTTGCTTTTATTTTTCGGATATTGTAGTATTCCTGATATGGGTTTTTAGATCTTTTCTTTTCTGGGTATGTGAAAATGATTGGATGAATATTTCTTAATTAGTTCTTCGTTATTGCTGCGTTTTCTTATTCATTTGATTCTTTTAATTTTTCAACTCAAGAGATTCATGGGAATGAACCTTGAGTTTTTCAGCAGAAATAATTTGGGAAATGCGTTTCTGTTTAGAATCAATTGAACCCCTTTGGATTAGGGATAATCAAGGGTGATTTCTGATAATTTTCTAAAAAGATTCAGATCCTTTGGAAAAAGATTTTCTTGAATGTTAATGTTGATTCTGGGAAGTTTCAACTAAACTAGTTGTAGTGCTTCGGAAATTGAGATAAACTTGCTGTGGCTTTGAACGAATTTGCAGGAATGCAACATTTTTGTGTCATCCATGATTTTAACATACTCAGAAGCCTTTTACATTGTTAAACACTTCTTATTGCTAGATCATATTTTGATAGTTTAATTAGAATACAATAAAATTCTCTTTTTACCATAAACCAATTTAATTCCAATTAAAGAATTTTTAATTCAGATTAATAGAAAGAAAAATAATTCAACCTGTTCCCTGAGAACGATAACTCTTTTCTTTTGAAAATATACCTCTCAACAAATGGCGCCGTTGCCGGGGAACGGTGTTTGATTTTATTTTCTTTTTGTAATTCTGTTTTAACCATTCTTGATAAATATATTCTTTATTCTTTCTTGCATATTTTCCTTGTTATCTACTGACTCCGATTTCAAGTTCTTGATAGATTCTTGCAGAATTCAACTCTGATTTCAGTACCAGCACTGTCACCAGTTTGCTGCTGACTTCTTGAAGATGGCAGAATCGAATCATGGATCATCTGTTAATGGAGAAAGCAACAATGGGGAAGCCAACCATGCTCTAGTTGTGGTGGATGAAGAGCTTCCCATAGCTGAATATGCTATTCCAACACTTGATGCAGTAATTCCTGGTATAGTCCAACCAGGAGTGGAGGGAAATTTTGATCTCAAGCCTGGGATGATACAATTGCTGCAATCCATGAGTCAATACCATGGATTACCTAAGGAAGACCCTCACAAGCATATCACGAAATTCATGAAAATTTCTGATACATTCTCTGTTCGTGGAGTGTCTACAGATGCCATGAGGATGAGGCTGTTTCCTTTCTCTCTAGCTGGAGCAGCAGAAGAATGGGTAGAAGATTTGCCTGCACAGTCCATCACTACATGGAAGGAGCTTGGAGAAGCCTTCCTTATGCGGTTCTTCCCACCCACAAAGGTGTGTGATCTGAGGGATGACATCACTGGATTTAGACAATATGTTGATGAGTCAATCCATGAGAGCTGGACTAGATTCAAGGGGCTGATGAAAAAGTGTCCCACCCATGGTCTTCCTAAGTGGGCCACCATTCAGATTTTCTATAGAGGATTGAGTCACCAAGGCAAAACTCATCTGGATGCTACTGCCAATGGAATGTTTCTGTTGAAAAGGTATCCAGATGCGTTTGAAACACTTGAGAGGATAAGCCAAAACAGTTGCCAATGGCCAGAACAAAGAGATGTAGCTCAACAGAAGGCAGCTGGGCTTTATGAAGTAAGTGAAATTACTTCTATGGCAGCTGAGATGGCAGCTTTGCATAATACTGTCAAGGTTTTAGTCAAGCAAATGGCTGAAACCAAACAACAACCACCTGCTCAAGTGGCTGCAACCAACACACCAATCTGCTCACTGTGCCATGATGCCCATTTTCTTGAAGAATGCCCAAGTAACCCCTCTTCAGCCTTCTATGTTGGTGACTACAACAGAAACTACAACAATAGAGGAAATTTTAACCAAGGAAAATGGCAGCAACAAGGTGGAAATTTTGGCCAGAATCAAGGCCAAAATTTTGCCCAAAATGTTGGGAATAGAAATCAGAATCAACCTTTCCAAGGAGGGCAACAACCCTATCAACCAAAAGTTCCATTTCCACCAGGATTCAACTCACAAATGCCCCATGATCAGCAAGGGCAGTCTAGTGCACAAACTCAGCCTCCTCCAAATGACCAATGGTCAAATCAGATGTTGAAAAATCATGAGGCCATGCTCCAAAGTCATGGAGCAATCTTGAAGAGTTTAGAGACACAAATGGGGCAGATTGCAACTTCCCTTAAAGATAGACCATTGGGAACCCTTCCTAGTGATACTGAAGCACCAAGGAAGGAGGGAAAGGAATTTTGTCAAGCTCTCCACTTGAGAAATGGAAGGGAGGTTGAACAACCAGAACCTGTTATTCGGCCCTCTACCTTGAGGAAGATGGCAGGACAAGTTGCTCAAACAACTGAGGAAGAGGATGAGTCTGATGTAATTGAAGTGCACAATCCAGAGAATGACAAGGAGCATGGTGATTTGGGAAGAACAGAAAAATCAGCACCCAAATCAAAGGGGCCAGCCATACCTGTGCAAAAAGATGATGGCCAATCACCAAGATCAAGGGCAAGGCAGATTCCCTTCCCACAAAGACTTCAGAAACAGAGTCAGGAGAAGCACTTCAAGAGGTTCTTAGATATCCTCAAGCAACTCCAGATAAACATTCCTTTTGTGGAGGCCCTTCAACACATGCCAAGCTACATCAAATTCATGAAGGACATCCTATCAAGGAAGAGGAGAATAGAAGAGTTCGAAACAGTGGCACTTACCAAGGAATGCAGCAGCATTGTCTCTACAAAAGTGCCTCCTAAAATGGAGGATCCAGGTTCTTTCACTATTCCTTGTGTTATAGGAGATAGGTATATTGGTAGAGCTTTATGTGATTTAGGCTCTAGCATTAACTTGATGCCTGCTTCTATTTTTAAGCAATTAGGAATAAAAGCTGCCCCCACAACATTAACCCTCCAATTAGCTGACAGATCCATTGTATACCCTGAAGGTAAGGTGGAAAATATTTTGGTAAAAGTGGACAAATTTATTTTTCCAGCTGACTTCATAATCCTTGATTGTGAAGTTGATGAAAATATTCCTATAATTGTAGGAAGACCATTCTTAGCTACAGGGGGTGCAATGATAGATGTTAAGAAAGGAGAATTGACAATGAGGGTTAATGATGACACTATGACCTTTAGTGTTTTCAAGGCCATGAAATATGTAGATGATGATGTTGATGATTGTTCTGCTATTTCTGTCATTGATAACTTGGTTGCTGCTCATTTTCAAGATAATTTTGAAATAAATAACTCTGTCTGTGATTCTGCCATTTTTGAATTTTATGGAAATAATGCATCTGATCATGATCTTGCTTGTGCATTAAGGTCTTACCCAACTAAGTTCTTTGGTGATAAACATTTTGAGTCTCTTGAACTTCATGAGAGAATCACCAAACCCCTTAAACCTTCCATTGTGGAACCACCTGAAGTGGAGTTAAAGGAACTCCCAACTCACCTTAAATATGCTTTCCTAGGAAGAGACAATACTCTCCCTGTCATTGTAGCAGCTGCCCTTAAAAATAATGAGGAAAGTCAGCTCCTAAATGTACTAAAAAATCACAAAAGAGCCATCGGTTGGACCATGGCTGATATTAGAGGAATTAGTCCTACTTTCTGTATGCACAGAATAAGGCTAATAGATGAGAATGCCAGTTCTATTGAGCCTCAAAGAAGGCTCAATCCAACCATGAAAGAAGTGGTCAAAAAGGAAGTAATTAAATGGTTGGATGCTGGTGTGATTTATCCTATTTGTGATAGTAGTTGGGTGAGCCCTTTGCACTGTGTCCCTAAAAAGGGAGGTATCACAGTTGTGCTCAATGATAAAAATGAGCTCATTCCCACTCGAACCATAACTGGTTGGAGAATTTGTCAGGACTTTAGGAAGTTGAACACTGCTACCAAAAAAGACCATTTCCCCTTACCCTTCATAGACCAAATGCTGGACAAGCTTGCTGGACAAGAATATTTCTGTTTTCTTGATGGGTATTCTGGTTATAACCAGATACCCTTAGCTCCAGAAGACCAGCATAAGACAACATTCACATGTCCATATGGCACATTTGCATTTAGGAGAATGTCTTTTGGACTTTGCAATGCTCCTGCCACCTTTCAAAGGTGCATGACTGCAATTTTTAATGACATGATTGATGAATATGTAGAAGTCTTCATGGATGACTTTTCTGTATTTGGAAATTCATTTGAAAAATGCTTGCTGAATCTGTCTAGAGTTTTACAGAGATGTGAGGAAACTAATTTGGTTTTGAATTGGGAGAAGTGCCATTTTATGGTGCAAGAGGGTATAGTCCTAGGCCATAAGGTTTCAAAATCTGGTTTAGAGGTGGATAAAGCTAAGATTGCACTCATTGAAAAGCTACCTCCACCTAGAGATGTCAAGGGAATAAGAAGCTTCTTAGGCCATGCAGGGTTCTATAGAAGATTTATAAAGGATTTCTCTAAGGTAGCTAAACCCTTAAGTAGCTTATTGGAGGTTAATAAACCCTTTAATTTTGATGAGCCTTGCTTGAAGGCTTTTGAAGAATTAAAAACCAAACTGATTTCAGCCCCTATAATTGTGGCACCTGATTGGTCCTTACCTTTTGAGGTGATGACTGATGCTAGTGATTGGGCCCTAGGTGCTGTGCTAGGGCAGAGGAAGGATAAGATTTTTCATTCCATTTATTATGCAAGCAAGGTCTTGCAAGGTGCCCAACTGAACTATACTGTGACTGAAAAAGAGCTCCTGGCAGTGATATTTGCCTTTGAAAAATTCAGGAGCTATTTGTTTGGGGTAGAGGTCATTGTCCACACTGACCACTCTGCCATCAAATACTTAATGGAAAAGAAGGATAGCAAACCTAGGCTTATTAGATGGATGTTACTCCTACAAGAATTCCAAGTAAAAATTGTAGATAGGAGTGGCACCCAAAACCAAATAGCTGACCATTTGTCTAGGTTGAAGTCCAACACAACAGAGCAAGACTCTGCACCAATCAGGGACATGTTCCCTGATGAGTCTTTATTGGCCTTAAGCTCTTTAAACACCCCTTGGTATGCTGACTTTGCCAATTACTTGGCAGCAGGTGTGATGCCTGATGATTTAAACACACATAAGAGAAAGAAATTTCTCCATGATGTGCAATTCTATTTTTGGGATGATCCACATTTATTTAAAAAATGTGCTGACCAAGTTTTGAGGAAGTGTGTTCCAGAATTGGAGCAAAACCAAATTCTGCACAGCTGCCACAATTCTCCATATGGAGGACATTTTGGTGGGGTAAGGACTGCAGCCAAGGTGTTGGAATCTGGCTTTTATTGGCCAAGCATTTTTAAGGATGCTTATACAATAGCTAGTAAGTGTGATAGGTGTCAAAGGACTGGCAATATCACACGAAGGAATGAGATGCCTCTAAATCCTATTCTTGAGGTTGAAGTGTTTGATGTGTGGGGGATAGATTTCATGGGTCCCTTTCCTCCATCAAATGGGAATAAGTACATTCTTGTAGCTATAGACTATGTGTCCAAGTGGGTGGAGGCAGTGGCCTTACCCACTAATGAAACCAAAACAGTGTGCAAGTTCCTAAAGAGCTACATTTTTACTAGGTTTGGTACACCTAGATGCATAATTAGTGATGGAGGTAGCCACTTCATAAGTAGGCAGTTTGAAAGCCTCCTCACTAAGTATGGTGTCAAACATAGGGTGGCAACACCTTACCACCCACAAACAAGTGGTCAGGTGGAGGTTACTAATAGGGAGATTAAGAAAATTTTGGAAAAAGTAGTTGGTCCTTCTAGAAAGGACTGGTCACTAAAGCTTGAAGACTCCCTGTGGGCATACAGAACAGCCTATAGAACTCCAATAGGTTGCTCACCATATAGACTCATTTTTGGTAAAGCATGTCACTTACCATTAGAGTTGGAGTACAAGGCCTATTGGGCTCTTGCAAGGCTGAATATGGATTACAAGGAATCCTCAGAGAATAGGTTGCTTCAATTAAACAACTTAGATGAATTTAAAATGAACTCATATGAAAATGCTAAGTTGTACAAAGAAAAAATGAAAAGATGGCATGACAATCTAATTCAGGAAAGAAGTTTTGAACCAGGCCAAAAGGTGTTGTTGTTTAATTCTAGGCTTAAACTTTTTCCTGGAAAACTGAAGTCAAGATGGTCTGGCCCCTTTGAAATTGTGGAAGTTTTTCCACATGGGGCAATAGAGATTCAAGGTAATGATGGTCGAAGGTTCAAGGTAAATGGCCAAAGACTGAAAGTCTACCAAGGTGAACCTGTCATTAGGGACAAGGCAATTGTCCCTCTAGTTGACCCTTCTTAACTGTTTTGTGGTGTTGCAGTAGTTTTCAATTAGTTAGTTAGAGTTTTTGTTTTGTTTGTGTGTTTTGTCCAAGTTATCTTGAATCTGTGATCTGTCATATAGGTGTGTAAAAAAAAAATAAAGAGCTGTCAATGTATCAGTGTTTTCTTCTTTTCATCCATTATGAATTGTCCACCAATTGTCCAGATTTGCTGAGTGTAAAGGATGAGAGTGAGCAGATAAGTAAGTTTGGGGTAGGAGTGTGCTTCCTATGATAATTCCATTCAATTGGGATAGCTCAGTCAGATGCACATACATGTTTAAAAAAAAAAAATTTTGTGTGCACTGACTGTTGATCGATCACACCAGAGAGTGATCTCTGTTTGCTCTCTCTTTGCCTATCGATTCACCCAAGTAGTCTTAAAAAAACAAAGGGTCCTGCAGTGTAAATAAGTGGGATTGATTCCCATTGTTTCCTTTGGGCCTTTTTAAAATTAAGAGCCCAAGTCCTTCAAAGGGCACGATGAGCCCAAGGAGGTGTTCGGTAAGTTGGACTACATTTGAATTGGGCTGTGCCCATCAGTGTAATCAGCCCAACTGAATAAACCTTTTTCAATCATTTTTTTTTATTTACTTGGGCCTGATTCTTATTTTATCAGCCCAGTCCTATTCATTTAACCCATTTTTTTATTTAATTTTACCGGGCCTGATTCTAAATGGGTCAGCCCGTTTTTATTCTTTAATTAATTAATTAATTATTCATTAATTTATTCCGTTCTGTTAAATTCTGATGCAAATTTTATTTTATTTTATTTTTATTTTTATTTTTATATTCCTTCTGATCTTTTTAACTTCCTTCTCCTTCCCAAAGCACTGCGCACCATTGAGCCACCAACACCATTAATGCTCTTCTGTAAAAAAGGCAACTGCTTTTCAGAAGTAGAGACGTGACTCATGGGAAAAGACAACTCCCTTTCAGCGCAGGGATGTGACTTTTCTTTCTTTAGTCACATCCATTAAATTAGGCTGATTACCCAAATTAAAGAGTTTTAGTTTTATTTTTATTTTTATTTTTAGTTTTACTCATATTCCTTCGTACACCCCCATTTGTTCCCACTCCGTGCCCTAGCTCCCATCTTTCCGATTCCCTTCATCATTTTCCCACTTCGTCTTTCCCCCATCTCTCCTTCACTTTCTTTCTTTCTTTCTTCTCGTCTCCTTTCCCTAACGCCATTCCTCCTCACCGTGCGCGCTGCGTCCAGCGAAAAGGTTCGGATCTCTTGTATCCTTGTTTCGGTTCTATCCGAATTTCTTCACCACTCTCGCGAACCCAGGTATGTTCTTCCAAAACCTTAACTTATTTTGATTTTTGCTTCAAAACTTATTTTTTTTTTTCGTTCTTGTTCCCCTTTGATGAACACAAACCCGATTCTGTTTGTAAGGGATTTTCTTTTTTTTATTTATTTACTTATTTTTTTTATTTTTTATTTTTTACTTTTTTTTGGTTCCTGGTTTATAATAATTATTTTTATTTTGTTCGGGATTTGATTTTATGAAAAGGTTTTTAATTTTAATTTTTATATATTTATATTTATATTTATTTTTCTTTTCTATTTTTCTATTTTTCTATTTTATATAAGTGCAAGCACTCCCTGATTTTTGATTTTTTTTTTTTTGCATGTACCTGTGAAAGTTTTTAGATTTTTCTAAGTGGTAAGTCTGTTACATTACTTTCACTGTTATGTATTTGTTCTTCGGCTGATATAAAAATTCTGAGTAGTAATTAATTTTTTTTTCTATTCTGTTACATTTTATTATTTATATATTCTAAAAATTATGAATAATTTATTTATTTATTTATTTATTTATTTTATTATTGCTGATTATTTATTATTCTTATCTCGAATTGTTACTGAATCATACTCAGTAACAATGCCACCAAGAACCATGAACGGTGGACTAAAAACTAAAGCTCTCCGTGGTAAAAAGACTAGAAAATCAGTAGCCGAACCATCCTCCTCTCAAGAACCTCCTGTTCCAGCAAGAGTATTACAACGCCTCAAGGAGCTGGAATCAGGCAAACTGCGCATTCATTATGAACGAGGATTCGACCTAACTGAAGAGGGGGGATACATGGAGTTGTTCGTCTGGCAACATGTGACACCATGGAAATGGGAAACTTTTGCCAGTCACCCTTCTGTTCAAGTACCTGTCCGGTTGGTTCACGAATTCGTGGCTAACTTCCCAGATGAGAATGAGCCTCAACAAGTCCTCGTTCGAGGGACGCTGGTGGATATCTCCCCAGCCAAGATTCAAGAGATTTATAACCTCAAGGAGGGGGATTATAACTGGTACTTGAAGTTTCTAACAGACAGAACTCTACCGAACGTTCATTCAATAATGGCGAAGGTCCTCACGGGAAATCCCAATACAAAATGGGATTCTGAGAAAATGTTAACGAATGAGCTCACCAAGGAAGCTCAAGTCTGGGCCAAATTTGTGAGGCACCGCATCTTCCCTAAGTTGCACATGAACCACTTAACAACAAGAGTTGGTGTGTTGGTTTACTGCATAATGCAAGGCTTGCCATTCTACCCCGAAAGGCTGATCCACCAGGAGCTGTGTGCGAACTCTAAGAAAACCACAGGAGCATTTTATTTCCCTTGTCTGGTAAAGCTGTTATGTGATGCAGCTGGAGTTCCACCCTCTTCTGAAGACAGGGAAATGGTCCCAATCCCTAATTCACCAATAAATGAAGTCTGCCTGAAGAGGATAGCTGAGTCCAGCCTGCGTAAAAAAAGAAAAACATCTTCTACTCAGCCTCCTAAACGAGCAGAGAAGGGCCAGGTTTCAGAGATGCCTCCTAAACGAGCAGAAAAGGGCCAGGTCTCAGAGATGAAAGATCAAATCATGGAATTGCAGCAATGTGTAAAGGGGTTGATTACATATATCAAAACCTCTAGACATTGCTGTAAGAAATCTTATCAAGAAACCTTCCCCCAAGATGAGTTTCCTGAAATTCCAGCCCATCTATTACAACAAATTGGTGATGAGGGGACGTCAAGAGCTGCTGAGCAGGGGTCCGATGATGACGTGGTCGATGTAGATGATACTTTTTCTGAGAGCTGATATCCAGTGATTGGTACCCAGGTTCTTTATTCATTAATTTTGTTCATTTATTTGTTCATTTATATATTTATTTATTTATTTATTTACTTATTACTTTACGTTTCAATTTATTATTTTGTATTGCTGTGAGGACCCAGCTTAGTTTTAAGTTTGGGGTGATTTTTGTGATCTTATGCTTTCACCAATAATCTTTTTGTATCTTATGCTTTCACCAATAATCTTTCTGCAATTTTTTGTTTTTGGTAATTTACTCTGTTTTGTATGCTGAATTTATAGTAACTTGGAAATAATTTATAGCTTGATGTGCTCAACATGATCATTGCTTGAGTATAACCAGATTTAATTTAACTTAATTCCTAATCAATTAAGGATTTAACTTAGTTGATCAGTGTTACATAAGTTTAAAATCAATTGGCGTGCCTTTCAATTTTGTTGAAACCTCTGATTTGCTGATTCACTGATAAACCACTGGTTAACAACCTATATGAGGTAATTGAACCTAAACACTCTATTCCTTTGAGAGTGATCATTGGTTATTATGTATTGATGTTTTGATTGCTGCACTCTGTTTGGATGACTGATATGCTATTTTTGTGTGATTGGGGCATTGTTTCTGAATATTTAGCTTAGAGCCAAAAGCCTTACCCTTCAATTATATCCCTTGGTCCCTTTATTTGAGCCTGAGCCTTTCTTTTCTGTTTCATCCTGATATTATAAGCCAAATTCCTTGTCCATCCTATATAGCTATCTTTAGTGTTTAGCTAATGCTCGTTAGCTTAGAAATACAAAAAGCTAAATAAGGCAAAGGGAAATTGGTTGTAAAAGAAAAAGAAGGAGAATTCAGGAGGTAAAAAATGTTAGAAGAAAAAAGGAGAACAAGTGATCTTATAAAAAGAGTCTTTGAAAAAAAAAAAAGATCTCTGAGCTTACTTTTTAAAAGAAGAAGGAAAAAGGCAAAAGTAAAAAAATTGTAAATAAAAAAAAAGAAATAAAAAATAAAAGAGGTAATCAATACAAG
>JAVKPL010012487.1:0-59900 GCA_032173675.1 Gastrolobium villosum | reverse complement strand
ACAAAGTTTTTATGGACCAGACAAAGGCCTATATTCTAGAAGGTCCAATAATGGACTGCACAAACAGGAAGCGAATCTTCTATTAATGATGATCCTATCCAGAAAGCTGCGATTAGCAATTTGACGCAGGTCACTATGGTGGTGATCGGGCTAGATTAAATTGAATTTGGAGTTCTCTTATGTTGAATTTCTTGTATGTGCTAGCATTGATTGTATGTTTATGATAATTGATATGAAATATGTTGTCTTTGTTTTCATCGTTATTCTCTTTACGAATCAAAGTTTATATGAATTTTTAATTTGAAAATAAAAAAAGGATTTTGCATAAATTTTGAGATATTCAATTCACCCTTGGAAGCAGCCAAATTCTTAACAGTATATTGATTAATCGATAAAAAAAATATCAGAATCAAAACACAACAATCACAAAGTTTCGCAAATTGCTCTAGCATTTAAACAATTGTGTGAATTATGCATCATAATACTTATCCGACTTGAATAAAATCAAATAGTTGAATTTTTCAGGTAAAAATTAAAGGAAAATAAAAACAATCATCAAATTGTCATTATTACAATAAATTTATCATTTTTAATTTACAAAAACTTCAAAAAGGTAATCATATACATTACTTATGATATTAATTATTATTTACATGATAGCGAGTATTCTGAAACGTATGACCAAGATTTTATGTATAAACGCATGCTGGCACCTGGCAGTCCCGCTAATCTCTTTGTTAGGATTCTAACATACCCTGATCTCGCTATCCTACTATTAGATTGAAAATAATTTTCATGTACTTGTAATTTATTAATCTTTTCTTTTTCAAATAAAGCAATGTATAAGTCATTATTTGATCATTATTATTTGTTATTAGTATAATAGTATATCAACCATTAAATAATTTTAATTATTTGTGACCAATTTTATTAATAAATATATTAATTTGAAAAAAATGTAATCGATTTTTGTTGTTGTAAACAAACGATTTTTTATCTTTATCAAATATGAAAATATTTACTTTTTATTTAACACTTTGTAAGAGATATGGAAAAAAAAACTCTTATCTAATATATACAATTATAGAGATTAATATTTCTCGCGTTGTTGGAGATAATTTCCAAACATATAAAAGTATATATATATATATATATATATATATATATATATATATATATCGAGGCAGGATATTCTTACAACTGTGTAAGAGTTAGAAGTCATACACTCAATCTTGATCATTGATCCACTTGTATCCAATGGCTAATATTACTAAAAATTTTGAGCCCTTATATATAAGTGGGATCAGTGGACAAGATTGAGAGTGTAACTTACACCGGTGTAAGATGATCCTGCCCCATATATAAATATGTGTGTGTGTGTGTAAGACATAAAATTATCTCATACATTAATCCTATCATCAAACCTTAACCATTGATTTTCGTCAATTTATTATTTATAGTTATTAAAAACTAATAATTAATTAATAAATATCTTACAATAAATTATAACTGTCACACGAAAAATAACAATTAAAATTTAATAATAAAAAATAATAACTTTGGTGAATAAAGTTGTCCCCTAATTATATTTTGTGCATTAATGTTTGTTGGGTTTCCAAAAAGACAAAAAGCAAGAAACAGGAAGAAAAAGAAAAAAAGAACAAAGTTTTTATGGACCAGCCAAAGGCCTATGTTCTAGAAGGTCCAATAATGGACAACACAAACAGGAAGGGAATCTTCTATTAATCATGATCCTATCCAGAAAGCTAAGCAGCCCACATTCTAGAAGGTAGAAATAGGGAGCACAAACAGGAAGGGAATCTTTTATTAATTATGATCCTATCCAGACAGCTAAGCAGCCCACATTGTAGAATTGTTGAGCAATTAGCAATTTGACGCAGGTCACTATGGTGGTGATCGGACTAGATTAAATTGAATTTGGAGTTCTCTCATGTTGAATTTCTTGTATGTGCTAGCATTGATTGTATGTTTATATAATTGGTATGAAATATGTTGTCTTTGTTTTTATCGTTATTCTCTTTACGAGTCAAAGTTTATATGAATTTGTAATTTGAAAAAAAAAAGGATTATGCATAAATTTTGAGATATTCAATTCACCCTTGGAAGCAGCCAAATTCTTAACGGTATATTGATTAATCGATGTAAAAAATATCAGAATCATAACACAACAATCACAATGTTTCGCAAATAACTCTGGCATTTAAACAATTGTGCGAATTATGCAACATATTACTTATCCGACTTGAATGAAATCAAATAGTTGAATTTTTTTGGTAAAAATTAAAGGAAAATAAAAACAATCATCAAATTGTCATTATTAAAATAAATTTATCATTTTTAATTTACAAAAAAACTTCAATAATGTAATAATATACATTAGTTATGATATTAATTATTATTTATATGATATAGAGTATTTTGAAACGCGTGACCAAGATTGTATGTATAAATGCATGCTGGCGCCTGATAGTCCCGCTAATCTCTTTATTAGGATTCTAACATACCCTGATTTCGCTATACTACTATTAGATTGAAAAAATATTTTTCATGTACTTGTAATTTAGTAATCTTTTCTTTTTGGAATAAAGCAATGAAAAAGTCATTATTTCATCATTATTATTTGTTATTAGTATATCATCCATTAAATAATTTTAATTATTTGTTTCCAATTTTTTTAATAAATTTATTATTTTCAAAAAAAATGTATTCGATTTTTGTTTTGTAAACAAACTAATTTTTATTATCAAATATGAAATATATTTACTTTTTATTTAACATTTTTTAAGAGATATGAAAAAAAACTCTTATCTTAATATATACAATTATAGAGATTAATATTTCTCATATTACATGAGATAATTTCCAAACATATAAAAGTTTGTGACCCATTTTTTCTTTTCTCTCTCCTTTCTCTTTAAATGACCTTAGATGGGTCTCACACGCTATATATATATATATATATATATATATATATATATATATAAGAGATAAAATTATCTCATACATTAGTCATATATTTAATTGGGAGGGTCCCACACATTTATATATTTATATATATATATATATATATATATATATATATATATATATATATATATATTTGTGTGTGTGTGTAAGAAATAAAATTATCTTATACATTAATCCTATAATTAATTGGAAGGGATTTCTATTAATGATGATCCTATCCAAACAGCTATTGAGCCCAATATTGCTAAGAGGCCCAAAAATCCGCTATAAATAAAGGGTTAAACCACTAAGGTACACGCTCTAAACCCTTTCACAACCAGGATCAAAAAGGCTACGAAAATTATAGACTCCATTAAAAAGTGACCAAATATCCTCTTTTGACCCTTGCTTCCCCGATCCTTCTCGTCAAAATCCAAATCATCAAGACTTGTAAAAAGGTTTCTGAAATCTCAGTTATTCAGTGCGCAATCACTACGATCTGCCTTAAGCCAAGTGATTTCTTTTTCTTCTGTTTTGTTTGCTTTTCATTCTGTGGTTGTTGCTCTTTTTATCCACCCCATTTTTGCAAACTTGCCTTTTCACCCTTAGAAGTTTGACACTTTTTTTTTTTTGCTTGCATTTGAAAGCCTTAACCTTTGAAATCTTCGTTTATAGGGGTGATTTTGTTGATGGGTGCTTGCTTTAGCAATCGCATTAAGGCTACGAGCCCTTCCATTATAGGCCACCTTCTCCTTTTTGACTTGCATCTTCATATATATATTTTTTTGTTTTCTGTCAATATGTGAATGAGCTAATTATTCTCCAGATTTTTGGTTCTATTGGGGTTTGGAAATGAATATGGGATTGATTTTCACAGAGTTAAAGTTGTTAACTTTATGGATAGTTTTATTTTCAGATTGATTGAAAAAATATTTGATTTTTACCATTGTTTTAATAAAAAATATTTAAAATTTGCAAATATATGATAAAAAATCCAAAGTTCAAATGTCACAATTTACATTTTTAGCATAAAAATTATGGGTTTAATTTTTCTATATCTGTGATAAAAAGATATATCAACTACAGACACATACATATTCACCAAAATTTGACAGTTTTTTTGAAAATCAAGATCCAATATTAGATTCTGATAAAAAAATGTATACGTGGCGGACAAAATATTTTTACAGCAGGCAGAAATACCTTTGTCATCCCACCAAAAAAAAAAAAACCTTGAGAGTGCATCATCAATATTACGATTTTGGCTTACTTGTCGGATTAGAAAATGTTTATGTTTGTTATAAAAAAAAAGGTGAACCCCCAAGGGTAGCTCAGTTGGCAACTGAGCTCTCAAGGAATTGCTTGGTGCAGGGATCAAACCCTGTCTCAAGCAGTTTCTTGGAAAATCTTTGGAGGCCAGATTATAAGACAAAAATCTTCGGTTGGGGGATTAGTCTCGTCCTTTCTCCGGTTGCGAAGCTTAGTGCACCCACCCTCACAATGAGGGGCTAGCCCAAACGGGCCATACCCCGAGGACATGGGCATGGTGCCCGGAGAAGGTTGAATGGGGATACCTCCTAGCAATGTACCACAAAAAAAAAGTTATTTTACGTTTTGTTTGTATTTTTTATTGGAAAGAAAAAAAAAACGGTTAAGTAAGAGCCAATAATTTTGAACATAAAAAAAATGAGCACCAGTTTGAAAATCTTTTATGTTGCAAGTATACCAGAAAAGACTCATATACTCAAATTTAGCAAGAGGTCAATAACTCACACTCAATTTTATCTTCTTTGTGATCTGCATCTTCAATGGCAGTGAGATGGAGGGATGCTTTTTCTGGTAGGACAATTCCATCATCCACCTAGACAAAAGAAGAAACAAAAAGAAAATCTCAATGATTTACACACCATTAAAATATATGTAATATGTAATCACCTAAAAATCAACTAGAGTAAGGAAGACGTAACTTACAAGCCATTTGTCACGTGCATAGAGTACAGAATTCAACATATTCTCAAACAACAAGAAATATCCCATCCATTCAGAAATGATTATATCGACTTTAGCAACTGGAAGTTCAATTTCTTCAATCTTACCCTTCAAAACCGTCACAACTGTAGAAACAAAAACAACATTATAGTAATTAATGTGAGTGTCTTTTGCAATTAATCCACCCACCAAAAGGAAATATACTGAACACAATTAGATGCAACATATAAATGGCATCACCTTTAGAGTAACCATTAGCTTCAACTATCTCCTTTGCCATGTCAGCCATATGGGAGCACTCAACCTGAGTGTGCAAAATTGAATATTATCTAGAATAAATGATAATTTAGGAATCAAGGATATTTTCATGATTAAGAACACCAAAAAGATAAAAGGAAAGCTAGACACGTACTGCATAGACATGTTCTACCCCAGCTTTAGCATAAAATAGTGATAAAATCCCAGTCCCAGCGCCCGCATCAAGAACTATTTTATTCTTGAATAAAGACTTATTCTGATAAATAACACTTTGATAAGTCTTAGTTCTTACAATGTCCTTTAACATTTCCTGCAATGTGAAAACAAAATATGTTTGTATTTGAAAATGAAGTATGCAAAGAATTATCCAATATATATATATATATATAGCTCTCTATTTTCTTCAATTGTGGTTGTTGCTCATTTTTATCCACTTTTTGCAATGCCTTCAAATAGTTTGAACTTTTTTTTTTTTGCTTGCATTTGAAAGGAAAATAAAAACAATCATCAAATTGTCATTTATAAAATAATTTTGTTGATGGGTTTGCTTTATTCAATCATTATGATATTAATTATTATTTATATGATATAGAGTATTTTTTGAAACTTGACCAATATATATTTTTTTGTTTTCATGTCAATATGTGAATGAGCTAATATTTTTGGTTCTAACATTTTTGGTACTATTAGATTGAAAAAATAATTTTCATGTACTTGTAATTTAGTAATCTTTTCTTTTTGGAATAAAGAAATGAAAAAGTCATTATTTCATCATTAGTTTTGTTAACTTTATATCATCCATTAAATAATTTTATTTTCAATTATTTGAAAAAATATTTTTTTTACCATTGTTTTAATAAAAAAAAAAAATTTAATCAAATATATGATAAAAAATCCATAGTTCAAATGTCACAATTTACATATTTATATTTATATTTAATTTTTATATCTGTGATTTAAAGATATATCAAAAAAACAAATATATACCAAAATTTGCCATTTTTTTGAAAATCAAGATCCATATAAAAGTTTGTGACCCGTTTTTTCTTATCTCTCTCTTTATACGTGGCAGATATATATATATATATATATATATAAGGCAGAAATACCTTTGTCATCCCACCAAAAAAAAAACCTTGAGAGTGCATATATATATAATATATATTAAGGTGAACCCCCAATTGGTAGCCAGTTGGCAACTGAGCTCAAGGGATTGCTGGTTACAGGGATAAGGTACCACTTTAAACCCTTCACAAGCAGTTTCTTGGAAAATCTTTAAGGCCAGATTATAAGACCAAAATCTTCGGTTGGGGGATCATTGTAAAAAGGTTTCTTCCGGTTGCAAGCTATCATAGCAATGTACCACAAAAAAAAGTTATATTACGTTTTGTTTGTATTTTTTATTGTAAAGAAAAAAAAAAACGGTTAAGCAAGAGCCAATAATTTTGAACATAAAAAAAATGAGCACCAGTTTGGACATCTTTTATGTTGCAAGTATACCAAAAAAACTCATATACTCAAATTTAGCAAGAGGTCAATAACTCACACTCAATTTTATCTTCTTTGTGATCTGCATCTTCAATGGCAGTGAGATGGAGGGATGCTTTTTCTGGTAGGACAATTCCATCATCCACCTAGACAAAAGAAGAAACAAAAAGAAAATCTCAATGATTTACACACCATTAAAATATATGTAATATGTAATCACCTAAAAATCAACTAGAGTAAGGAAGACGTAACTTACAAGCCATTTGTCACGTGCATAGAGTACAAAATTCAACATATTCTCAAACAACAAGAAATATCCCATCCATTCAGAAATGATTATATCGACTTTAGCAACTGGAAGTTCAATTTCTTCAATCTTTCCCTTCAAAACCGTCACAACTGTAGAAACAAAAACAACATTATAGTAATTAATGTGAGTGTCTTTTGCAATTAATCCACCCACCAAAAGGAAATATACTGAACACAATTAGATGCAACATATAAATGGCATCACCTTTAGAGTAACCATTAGCTTCAACTATCTCCTTTGCCATGTCAGCCATATGGGAGCACTCAACCTGAGTTTGCAAAATTGAATATTATCTAGAATAAATGATAATTTAGGAATCAAAGATATTTTCATGATTAAGAACACCAAAAAGATAGAAGGAAAGCTAGACACGTACTGCATAGACATGTTCTGCCCCAGCTTTAGCACAAAATAGTGATAAAATCCCAGTCCCAGCGCCCGCATCAAGAACTATTTTATTCTTGAATAAAAACTTATTCTGATAAATAACACTTTGATAAGTCTTAGTTCTTACAGTGTCCTTTAACATTTCCTGCAATGTGAAATCAGGTTAGAACATAGCTCTCGACATTAAGTATGTAGAGATAGCTATATATATATCCCAGAGAAATATATAGAGAGCTATATATATATATTTCTCTGGGATGCATTCTTTGCATACTTCATGTAGAGAGCTATGTTCTAACCTGTTTTCACATTGCAGGAAATGTTGAAGGACACTGTAAGAGCTAAGACTTATCAAAGTGTTATTTATCAGAATAAGTTTTTATTCAAGAATAAAATAGTTCTTGATGTGGGCGCTGGGACTGGGATTTTATCACTATTTTGTGCTAAAGCTGTGGTAGAACATTCTATGCAGTACGTGTCTAGCTTTCCTTTTATCTTTTTGGTGTTCTTAATCATGAAAATATCCGTGATTCCTAAATTATCATTTATTCTAGATAATATTTAATTTTGCAAACTCAGGTTGAGTGCTCCCATATGGCTGACATGTCAAAGGAGATAGTTGAAGCTAATGGTTACTCTAAAGGTGATGCCATTTATATGTTACATCTAATTGTGTTCAGTATATTTCCTTATGGTGGGTGGATTAATTGCAAAAGACACTCCATTAATTACTATAATGTTGTTTTTGTTTCTACAGCTGTGACGGTTTTGAAGGGAAAGATTGAAGAAATTGAACTTCCAGTTGCTAAAGTCGATATAATCATTTCTGAATGGATGGGATATTTTTTGTTGTTTGAGAATATGTTGAATTCTGTACTCCATGCACGTGACAAATGGCTTGTAAGTTACGTCTTCCTTACTCTAGTTGATTTTTAGGTGATTACATATTACATATATTTTAATGGTGTGTAAATCATTGAGATTTTCTTTTTGTTTCTTCTTTAGTCTAGGTGGATGATGGAATTGTCCTACCAGATAAAGCATCCCTCCATCTCACTGTCATTGAAGATGCAGATCAAAAAGAAGATAAAATTGAGTGTGAGTTATTGACCTCTTTGCTAAATTTGAGTATATGAGTCTTTTCTGGTATACATGATATACTTACCATCAATTATGTTTACCATCTTTTATCATCAAACCTTAACCGTTGATTTTCGTCAATCTATTATTTATAATTATTAAAAAGTAATAATTAATTAATAAATATCTTACAATAAATTATAACCGTCTCACGAAAATTAACAATTAAAATTTAATAATAAAAAATAATAAATTTGGTAAATAAATATGTCCCCTAATTATATTCTGTGCATTAATGTTTGTTGGGTTTCCAAAAAGACAAAAAGCAAGAAACGAGAAGAAAAAGAAAAAAAGAAAAAAAAAGAACAAAGTTTTTATCGACCAGACAAAGGCCTATATTCTAGAAGGTCCAATAATGGACTGCACAAACAGGAAGCGAATCTTCTATTAATGATGATCCTATCCAGAAAGCTAAGAAGCCCACATTCTAGAAGGTAGAAGTAGGGAGCACAAACAGGAAGGGAATCTTATATTAATGATGATCCTATCCAGACAGCTAAGCAGCCCACATTGTAGAATTGTTGAGCGATTAGCAATTTGACGCAGGTCACTATGGTGGTGATCGGACTAGATTAAATTGAATTTGGAGTTCTCTTATGTTGAATTTCTTGTATGTGCTAGCATTGATTGTATGTTTATGATAATTGATATGAAATATGTTGTCTTTGTTTTCATCGTTATTCTCTTTACGAATCAAAGTTTATATTAATTTTTAATTTGAAAATAAAAAAAGGATTTTGCATAAATTTTGAGATATTCAATTCACCCTTGGAAGCAGCCAAATTCTTAACAGTATATTGATTAATCGATAAAAAAAATATCAGAATCATAACACAACAATCGCAAAGTTTCGCAAATTGCTCTAGCATTTAAACAGTTGTGTGAATTATGCATCATAATACTTATCCGACTTGAATAAAATCAAATAGTTGAATTTTTCAGGTAAAAATTAAAGGAAAATAAAAACAATCATCAAATTGTCATTATTACAATAAATTTATCATTTTTAATTTACAAAAACTTCAAAAAGGTAATCATATACATTACTTATGATATTAATTATTATTTACATGATAGCGAGTATTCTGAAACGTATGACCAAGATTTTATGTATAAACGCATGCTGGCACCTGGCAGTCCCGCTAATCTCTTTGTTAGGATTCTAACATACCCTGATCTCGCTATCCTACTATTAGATTGAAAATAATTTTCATGTACTTGTAATTTATTAATCTTTTCTTTTTCAAATAAAGCAATGTATAAGTCATTATTTGATCATTATTATTTGTTATTAGTATAATAGTATATCAACCATTAAATAATTTTAATTATTTGTGACCAATTTTATTAATAAATATATTAATTTGAAAAAAATGTCGATTTTTGTTGTTGTAAACAAACAATTTTTTATCTTTATCAAATATGAAAATATTTACTTTTTATTTAACACTTTTTAAGAGATATGGAAAAAAAAAACTCTTATCTAATATATACAATTATAGAGATTAATATTTCTCACGTTGTTGGACATAATTTCCAAACACACACATATATATATATATATATATATATATATATATATATATATATATATATATATATATATATATATATATATATATATACACCGGTGTAAGATGTAAAAAAATATAATATATACACTATATATTGATATATCCAATATATTATAAAAATTTTGATTATATATAATGGGATCAGTGGACAAGATTGAGAGTGTAACTTACACCGGTGTAAGATGATCCTGCCCCATATATAAATATGTGTGTGTGTAAGACATAAAATTATCTCATACATTAATCCTATCATCAAACCTTAACCATTGATTTTCGTCAATCTATTATTTATAATTATTAAAAACTAATAATTAATTAATAAATATCTTACAATAAATTATAACGGTCACACGAAAAATAACAATTAAAATTTAATAATAAAAAATAATAACTTTGGTGAATAAAGTTGTCCCCTAATTATATTCTGTGCATTAATGTTTGTTGGGTTTCCAAAAAGACAAAAAGCAAGAAACGAGAAGAAAAAGAAAAAGAAAATAACAAAGTTTTTATGGACCAGACAAAGGCCAATATTCTAGAAGGTCCAATAATGGACAGCACAAATAGAAAGGGAAAGGGAATCTTCTATTAATAATGATCCTATCCAGAAAGCTAAGCAGCCCACATTCTAGAAGGTAGAAATAGGGAGCACAAACAAGAAGGGAATCTTCTATTAATTATGATCCTATCCAGACAGCTAAGCAGCCCACATTGTAGAATTGTTGAGCGATTAGCAATTTGACGCAGGTCACTATGGTGGTGATCGGACTAGATTAAATTGAATTTGGAGTTCTCTCATGTTGAATTTCTTGTATGTGCTAGCATTGATTGTATGTTTATATAATTGGTATGAAATATGTTGTCTTTGTTTTTATCGTTATTCTCTTTACGAGTCAAAGTTTATATGAATTTGTAATTTGAAAATAAAAAAAGGATTATGCATAAATTTTGAGATATTCAATTCACCCTTGGAAGCAGCCAAATTCTTAACGGTATATTGATTAATCGATGTAAAAAATATCAGAATCATAACACAAAAATCACAATGTTTCGCAAATAACTCTAGCATTTAAACAATTGTGCGAATTATGCATCATATTACTTATCCGACTTGAATGAAATCAAATAGTTGAATTTTTTTGGTAAAAATTAAAGGAAAATAAAAACAATCATCAAATTGTCATTATTAAAATAAATTTATCATTTTAAATTTATAAAAACTTCAATAATGTAATAATATACATTAGTTATGATATTAATTATTATTTATATGATATAGAGTATTTTGAAACGCGTGACCAAGATTGTATTTATAAATGCATGCTGGCGCCTGGTAATCTCTTTAAATAACAATTATTTTTCAAAATTGTAATTTAGTAATCTTTTCTCTAAAGCAATAAAAAAGTATTATTTCATCATTATTATTTGATATCATCCATTAAATAATTTTAATTATTTGTTTCCCTGATTTCAAAAAAAATGTATTCTTTTTCAAACTAATTTTTATTATCAAATATGAAATATATTTACTATTTTTTAGATTGAAAAAATAAATTTCATGTACTTGTAATTTAGTAATATTTTCTTTTTGGAATAAAGCTATAACACCTCACAATTCTAAATTAAGTAATTAAAGTGTTAAGTGAGTAATTAAGTGAAAGATTAGTGAAAATCCCAAAGATTAGGCCAAAATACAAAGGAAGGGCAAAACGGTAATTAGCCAACACACAACCCTAGGAATATAACAAATTGAGCAGAAGGTCTCAGATGATAAAAATAAGCCTGGAAATGGATTCAGAACGAAAAATTGAGTGGATAGGCAAGTTTCAGAAAAATCAGTGAATAGTGTTTTTCGCGGGTAAAAATACCGCAGTCAGGTTGCACCGTAAAACGTGCCAGTGGAATTTTGAGCTCTAGGTTTCAAATATTGATTTTAAATGGTCCATAGAAATAGGAAATATGATTTCTGATAATATTTGAGGGATTTAAGTCAATTTGTGGAAGTTTGTCAACGGAGCGCGCTATACCTTAAAGCAGTGTTTTTCCGAACAACCGGAAAGCTCCAAATTTATCTGAGGGAGTAAAATTAAAGGATTTTGTTAAGATGAAAAATTATAATTTCTCATTAGGTTTTTAAATTGTGAATTTTAGTGATGATCGGAGGGAAATTCGGGTGAGTTTTAAATCACGTGGGATCCGGTACCCACTTAAAATCAAATAAACACTTAAAAGTACTATTCCTCTTCCTCCCCATTTCGTTTCTTCCTTCTTCACCCACGGACAGCATCCCCTTGCCCCCATTTTTGCGCTAATTTGGCCTTTCTCACAAACCAACCAATTCTCAACCAAATTCAACAAAGTTTGTGTTGAATCTTGATGGAAGACACCTCCTAAACCCATTGGTAGCCTTGTTTAGTCTTGAAATTGAGTGTGTGAGGAGATCTCACACTGTTTTGGTGCGGTTTTCAAGGGATAAAAGGGTGATCATGATGCTTTCAAATGCTCCAATGGTGGAGTATGCTTAGGTGGAGCCATATACCATGCAATTGGATGAGTTATTTCAACATTTCATTGGTTGAATTTTGAGTTTTGATTATTGACCCTAAAGAGGGATTTTGTGATATGTGGTGTTAGAGAGCTCAAATGGAAAATGTCTATTAGATGATAATGTCTTAGAATGATGTATTAATGCTAGAAATGCAATGAAAATTTTAAGCGAAAAAAATGAATTTTAACTTAGAAAAAAAATTGGTGCATGAAGTGGATTTTTGAATTTTGGTGTTAATGTGTGTTATAGTGAATTGTAGTGTGATTATATGATGATATGAAGTGATTATGTGAGTGGTGGACCATAGGAATTGAGTGGAAATCCTTGGTTTGGATAACCAAGATTCGGCCATTTATGTATAATTAGGCAAATTGATGTTTTAGAACACTTTGGTGTTGTGTTGTGTAATGGAAAAGTTATTAGATGGGTTGTGTGGTGATTGGCATGTGGAAGAATCAATGTAAAAATAATAAGTGTTGAAAGTGGCAAAATGTGCCTAAAGTGCAATATTTCGCAAAATGTTGCGTAAAAGTCGTAAAATCGAAAAACGGCGAGTGAACTAGCCTTTGGGTAACCTAAGTAAGTGAAATAAAATGAGAAAGAAAATTTAGAAAAATAAAACCCAAAATAACACTATGTAGGCCGAACCCTTAGTGGAGGGGAGAGGAAATCTGACGTTTTCGCGTTTTGACGTATTTTGACTGAAACTGACGGCTGTGCATGGTTGTACAGGTTGCCGTACGTGGATATAAAATTGGAACAGTGAAACAGTGGATTGCCCTTGGTCCTGGATCAAGTGGATTGAGGCGTTCCCTGTGTATCAAGCTATGAGTGGAGTTTCTGCGGAGCTCAGTGGACGGACAAAAAAAAAGGTAACCTCTTGGTACTGGGGCTTGTTCCCCTTTTGTGTTCAACCTTGCTAGTTGATGGCAATGGTAGGAAGTGTGTATGAGTAGTGTAGAACAGCATGAGCATGCATGTGCATTATCACAGTGGGTACTTATATACCAGATCTCTGGCCAGTAGATATTTTTAGCCTTCGGGGAAGTGTTTCCGGACTGCCACTGGATAGGTCTCCGAGAGGGAGTTCCAGTTGACCCAAGGTCGTGGTGTGTTATCCGGATAGGAGCACACTAGGTAGTCTCGGGTGTATATGGTTGGAAGGGGTACCTTGGTGGGTTGTTCTATGAACACGCCAGGGGTAGTACCCATAGGCGTATAGCCGAGGACATGGCGTGGTATTGGTAGCTACCATCCCGCATGTCGTAGTTGCTCTGATATATTCCCCCTTTCTCTAAATCCCTTGCTTTGTCCCGTTTTATAACAGTGGTGTTATTTTTATATTATTGATATACATCGAAGTGAACCATTGGGCGGAGTTTTCTCCAGAACCTCTTGGTTACTGAGATATATCCGTATATCTCACCCCGTCTCGGGGCATTATTTCAGGATGCACCTGTGGATATGGAGCAGCGAGCAAGAAGCCTGCATGATAACGAGTGGAGCAGTGGTGCATAGTTTAGCTTTCATGTCATTTTAGTTTATGGATTTATTTGGAAAGTGAAGTTGTAATATGTAAACATTTGTAGTTTAAAGTTAAAGTTGTAAATGTAAATGTAATCCAGTGTTGTAAATATACCATGGATGTATGCATTATGATGGAAGGGCTTTAAGCCTATTGTAAGTTTATGATTACCCGCATTTGAATGTTATGATTTATGCATGAAATTGTTATGTTTTAAGTGTATATTGGATTGGGTTGTAAGTGCCCCAAGGCGTTGTTGGACCTTGTGTGTGCCACCCATTGGATTTTGCTGGATTTTAGGTGTATTAGTGGTGTTAAACAGGTTATGCAAATTTGGAGATTTTAGGAAATACAAAGGAAACTCTGGCAAATTTTCTGTAGAATTGGCAGTTTTTGGGTGAACTTTGGAAGAGTGTATCTCTCTCCATAGTGGTCCGATTGGGACATGCCATACGCCATTTTGAAGCTTAAGATGTCCCCTACGTTGTGTCAAAAGCCTAGGTTCATTGGTGGTGTGCGCAGCCCATGGGGGCTGTTGTCACGTACTGCCCTCTGCTGTCCTGTTTTAGTGGGCAGATTTGAGGTAGTTTTGAAAAATTAATTCCCGCTTCGTTACTTGGTCAAATTAAGCATACAATATATCAAATCGAAGTTTGAGGTGTCTAGTTTATGGTGTAAAAGTTTGAGAGTCATTGGTTGGGCGGTTAGGTGCAGTTTATTCCGTGAAGATTGTATGTTTTAGGCTGTTTTGGAGTTGGTAGGCTATGTTGTTTGTCCAACTTCAAACGGTGATAACCGGAGCTCACGAGCTCGGAATCGAGTGTGTGATAGCTTGTTAGAAAGGTAATTGAATAAGGAAAAAAGATGACCTGGAGTTTAAGTTTGTATTTTTATTTTGTGTTCGTAGAAAACAAATTAGTAAGTCCGGTTAAATGGTAAAAACGTAAAAAGTGAGGAATTGGCTAAGTGGGTTTATGGGAACCCCTTAGTATCTTGTATGTGATAAAATAAAGTGTATAAATAGTTAAGTAAGTCTTCCGCTAGTGTTTCAGTTACAATCACAGCTTTTTATTATTACGCTTTTTATACTTTTACTGTTCGCGTAATAATTGGAAAAAGTTTATCCTCATTTTTATAAATGAATTGCTGTGATTGTAACTGCGCTTAATATCATAATTAATGTTAACAATACCGGTGTACAACGAGCTGTTACATTTTATGGTATCAGAGCAGTTTTGTTAGGGAACTCTGATAATATATATATAGATGTGTTGTGTGCTACATAGTTGTATGTAGATTCTTATCGATTACTGTATATGTAATTCCTTAGTGTGGGTCTGATCAGCCCATTCCTTTGTGTTACATGTGTGGTCATCGTAAGAAGCCTGCGTAGTAACCTTGAAGCACCGAATGTGAGTATTTAGCCTGATGTTGTGGCTGCAGTGTTAACTGCTCCATGGACAAAGGATGGCAGTAAGTCAAGTATGAATATTAGAAGGCATAAAAGAACAGACATAAATATTATATCTGACTTCGATGAAAGTCAAGAGAAAAGTGTATTATAAGCAACAGTGGTGTACAATTTATGATATGTACAATATGAGCATCGACGAACTTTGCAGTACTATGAAAGATAAACATATAACAGAGATGAGCTTATGAGATTGGTGAAATTCCAAGTATAGGTGTAGTATAGTAAGACAGTTATGTACAAGTGGTCTTGGTGAATAGACTTCATCAAGGCGAGAGGTTTTGAACCTGAAGAATTATTGAGAAAAGGGAACAGATATTCGTATGCGTGAGTTAAACACGTCATGTTTGATTAGCAGTTATGAGACCAGGACAAGTGCGGTGCACTTGAATGAATTGGGATGGTCCAAGCAGAGAAGCAAATAGAATATTCGATGAGTAATCCTACGAGATTTGACCACTTGAAAGTATGATGCTGATAGATTGATAATATGAGAGATATTGAAATATGGGAGTGAATTCCATAAAGAGGTAGTGTTGACTAAACACAAGATAGGTGAACTAATGATGATTATATTATTATGTGTAATATGTATGATGAAAAGTGAAGGAATTGCCATGGATGACACAAGATCTATGTACCATGAAGACACTATTGCAGTTAGTGGAGGTCGACTCAGATTGGCAGGCGTATCAGTGATAAAGGAACAGGATGGTTGAGATGTACAGTCATTGTACGAAAGTAATGAGAGTTGTAAAGAAATTACGATCTGGTGGTATATGTATATGTACTACTAATAGTAGTGCACTTATGAAAATATTGGTATTTGATACGGAGTGATAGACGGAGTAAAGGTATTTACAAGGTAAAGAGATATTCTACAACCACCAAGGGTGGAAGTGATCAGGAAAATTGATGAGTTGCTCTACAGTATTGAGCATATGTTATGTGAGCCGTGACGGGCAATGGACTAGAACGGTGGCATAAGTTGTGAGTTATTGTTGTATAACAATAAGTTGAGATGGTATGATTAGAGAATGAGTGAAGGTAAAACTTAATGTGAAATCAAGTGATTAGTATATGAACCAAGTGGCAATAAAGTGCGAAAGTCAGAGATTAATGAAAGAACTGATGTGTAAAGTGTGCAGAGAATGTGGAATTATGTGGTCAGCAAGAGAGTCAATGTGTAATTCAATATGAAAATGATAAGATTTGTTAGTGAGCTGAGGTATAAATTCAGTGCAAGGATTGAGGTGAAGTAGTTATCTGTGATTCGACGGAAATGATTGGAAGATCCCTGTGTGATGGGAAATGTGAAACTTATACTGAGAGATTGAGATGTGTACAGAACTTTGAGAAAATTTAACAATTATGGATTAGGGATTATGTTATGAACCATGGCAAGTGATTAGTCAAAGTAAAAGAGTAAACAATCTGTGAGAAGAATAAGCAAGGAAGAGATAATGGACTACGGACTGAACGGTAACAAGACAGAAGGAACTATTACGAGTTAGAAGATGTGTACGAAATTACGAAGAGAATGTGGATTATTATAACCATGATTATGTTATAAACCAGGTCAGAGGGGTAACCGAAACGAAAGTAAACTACCAGTGAGAAGAATGACACGAGAGAGTAAGATGAATTAACTTATATGTATTATGTTTATATTATACCACTACTACTAAGATTATAGGGGCAGCCCATGTGGTAATACAAAATAGTTTGGGTGTTCTATACAGAGGTTATACAAACACCAAATGGACTGGGTCCATGTGTGATCTGGAGTGTACGAAGTACCAGTTTTGCCGTCATATACAGATATATTATGAGTATAAATTTCTCTGTGCACTGGGTGCATGTAATATGAATTGATAGTAGGAAGATCTCAGTGGGGCCTATGTGCCAGGAGTGTATAGCTATCTCGGAGTGGGTTAAGTTCCCGGAGACTAGTAGTATTTGATATGAGTAATGAGAAACGAGGAAGTATTCCACATAGGTGTAACGGTTAGTATGGTAGAGATAATTTATGTAAATGCTCAAAGAAGAAACATTTGGGGGGATGCCTTAGAATAGGGACAGCTAGTAGTAAGTCGTTTTTACGGCATGGATCATATGGGTGGATTCTCTGATCGGTGAGTCATGGCATCTGGGGCCCTTAGGACAGCAAGAGCTCGAGGGGTTAAACCTGTGAATGTTGTTACCCACTGTATTGGGAGAGTTTTTCCATATGGTTAACACAAGATGCGAGGTCATATATTTGTAAATGGACAATAGTATGTCAGGTTTGGATATAAGAGTTGTGGCTTAGTGTGCAAGAACTTCGAAGTGTGATAGTGAAGCACTATTGTGGGTGTAAAGAAAGTTTGATGAAATAAATTTTGTCTCTAAGTGAAGTAGTAAGTTAGTTGGAACCCTCATCTCATGACCAAAAAGGGATGATAACGTGAGTTAAAGTTGACAAATTGAGTAAGTGTCCTTCTAGGAAAGCTAGTGATGATCAAGATTTCAGGTTAAAATAGTGAATTGTTAGCCCTAAGGAAAAGGTAAATTGAAATAGAGCCAAGTACGAACGTGTATTAATAAATGGAAACTATAGTTGTAATTGATTACCAAAAGTGAATAGCTTGGTTTTGCTGGTAAAGTAGATTGAGAAGTGTTATATATAATCGCATATGCCACTTATGGTGGAAAGTGTGTGGAAAATGCACAATGTTAATGATGTTTTGATTAAGTACTAATGAGGTATGGACGAGTGTTTTTGGTAATTTTGAATATTCTGAGAGACTGATATACCAACTGGTGGTAAATTGTAGAAGTGGTGGCAATGATGGAATAAATTTTAAGTGGCTTGATAATTAAGTGTCAAGGATTCCTAGTGAATAGGACTTGTATATGAGAGATATGGCATTTTGAATAGTCCATCAGTTAATAGTGAAGTGGGTCGGAAATTGATTTGTTCCAAAGTGTTAAGTGGAAGTGAGTAAAGCTGTAAAGTAATAGTATTTTGAGTTGGACATCCAGGATTAAATGATTATGATTACGAGAAAGTGGTATAAATGAGTGGAACATAAGGTTAAGTGGTAACATCGAAGTGGAATGAAAGTTGAAAATAGTTAGTGGGTGAAAATATTAAGCATGAGTCCTCGATATGGAGGTCATCGATGAGTGTTGTGTTTAGACTGTGAGAGGTCTGAGTATGGGGTTGAGCTGACTGAGTAATAAAGTTGAGATGGTTAGTTAATAAAGATAGTAACAGTGAGTGTCAATAATGAATATGATTAGTAGATAGAAAAATTCATGAGTGTATTGTGGTTAAAGAACCTTAAAAGGTAATCAGAAATATAAACTATTGTGAGGATTGTAAATTTCGTATCATGAAGAGAAAGATATGGTTATGAGTACCTAAGAAGAGGTAAAGACATGGGACAAGGAAAAACAAAGTATATGAGTATAGAATTTAGTGTGAGTCAGAATCATGAGAAACGACAAAGTGCCCTGGAAACTAGAAAGGATGTGCTTCGGTGAATGCTAAGAAAACAATGAAATCATAAGAGCAGTGACAGTAATGGAAAGGACTAGTATGTCTGAGTATGGTTGAAACAGTGAGGACAGCGAAAAGAGTTAAGTGCTAAAGAAAGTGTGAAGATATATGAGAACAGTTAGAGTCTATTATGGAAACAACTATAGATGTTTGGGAATGGCATTGGATCAGAAAGACAGATGAAGATGAAAATGAGATGAACTGAGACAGAAAAATTGTGATATGGTCGTCTATTACCTATAAATTGGTGGAAGTGTAACCGTAAGCCGTGAAGAGCTTAAAGTATTGCGAATTGAAGGTTGTAACACCATAAATGACATGTGTAAAATAGGTATATGATGAATTACAGTGAGTGAAAGAGCAATAGTGGGTTAAGGAAACAGTGAAAGATATAATGAGTTAAGGGGTCAGATACCCGAAGTTATCAAGTTTGTGAAGGACTCAGTAATCATGGATACCACAGGGATGAGATTTTCGATTACACCCTGTGTTACGGAACCTTTAAGAAGTAATTTTGCGGACAAAATTCTAAAAGGTGGGGTGATTATAACACCTCACAATTCTAAATTAAGTAATTAAAGTGTTAAGTGAGTAATTAAGTGAAGGATTAGTGAAAATCCCAAAGATTAGGCCAAAATACAAAGAAAGGGAAAAACGGTAATTAGCCAACACACAACCCTAGGAAGATAAAAAAATTGAGCATAAGGTCTCAGATGATAAGAATAAGCCTGGAAATGGATTCAGAACGAAAAATTGAGTGGATAGGCAGGTTTTTAGAAAAATCAGTGAATAGTGTTTTTCGCGGGTAAAAATACCGCAGTCAAGTTGCACCGTAAAATGTGCCAGTGGGATTTTGAGCTCTAAGTTTCAAATATTGATTTTAAATGGTCCATAGAAATAGGAAATATGATTTCTGATAATATTTGAGGGATTTAAGTCAATTTGTGGAAGTTTGTCAACGGAGCGCGTTGTACCTTAAAGCAGTGTTT
Organism: Gastrolobium villosum; assembly: GCA_032173675.1. NCBI lineage: Eukaryota > Viridiplantae > Streptophyta > Magnoliopsida > Fabales > Fabaceae > Gastrolobium > Gastrolobium villosum. Next base: position 39,713 of record JAVKPL010012487.1, on the reverse strand, counting down.
TTCCGAACAACCGGAAAGCTCCAAATTTATCTGAGGGAGTAAAATTAAAGGATTTTGTTAAGATGAAAAATTATAATTTCTCATTAGGTTTTTAAATTGTGAATTTTAGTGATGATCGCAGGGAAATTCGGGTGAGTTTTAAATCACGTGGGATCCGGTACCCACTTAAAATCAAATAAACACTTAAAAGTACTATTCCTCTTCCTCCCCATTTCGTTTCTTCCTTCTTCACCCACGGACAGCAGCCCCTTGCCCCCATTTTTGCGCTAATTTGGCCTTTCTCACAAACCAACCAATTCTCAACCAAATTCAACAAAGTTTGTGTTGAATCTTGATGGAAGACACCTCCTAAACCCATTGGTAGCCTTGTTTAGTCTTGAAATTGAGTGTGTGAGGAGATCTCACACTGTTTTGGTGCGGTTTTCAAGGGATAAAAGGGTGATCATGATGCTTTCAAATGCTCCAATGGTGGAGTATGCTTAGGTGGAGCCATATACCATGCAATTGGATGAGTTATTTCAACATTTCATTGGTTGAATTTTGAGTTTTGATTATTGACCCTAAAGAGGGATTTTGTGATATGTGGTGTTAGAGAGCTCAAATGGAAAATGTCTATTAGATGATAATGTCTTAGAATGATGTATTAATGCTAGAAATGCAATGAAAATTTTAAGCGAAAAAAATGAATTTTAACTTAGAAAAAAAAATTGGTGCATGAAGTGGATTTTTGAATTTTGGTGTTAATGTGTGTTATAGTGAATTGTAGTGTGATTATATGATGATATGAAGTGATTATGTGAGTGGTGGACCATAGGAATTGAGTGGAAATCCTTGGTTTGGATAACCAAGATTCGGCCATTTATGTATAATTGGGCAAATTGATGTTTTAGAACACTTTGGTGTTGTGTTGTGTAATGGAAAAGTTATTAGATAGGTTGTGTGGTGATTGGCATGTGGAAGAATCAATGTAAAAATAATAAGTGCTGAAAGTGGCAAAATGTGCCTAAAGTGCAATATTTCGCAAAATGTTGCGTAAAAGTCGTAAAACCGAAAAACGGCGAGTGAACTAGCCTTTGGGTAACCTAAGTAAGTGAAATAAAATGAGAAAGAAAATTTAGAAAAATAAAACCCAAAATAACACTATGTAGGCCGAACACTTAGTGGAGGGGAGAGGAAATCTGACGTTTTCACGTTTTGACGTATTTTGACTGAAACTGACGGCTGTGCATGGTTGTAGAGGTTGACGTACGTGGATATAAACTTGGAACAGTGAAACAGTGGATTTCCCTTGGTCCTGGATCAAGTGGATTGAGGCGTTCCCTGTGTATCAAGCTATGAGTGCAGTTTCTGCGGAGCTCAGTGGACGGATAAAAAGAAAGGTAACCTCTTGGTACTGGGGCTTGTTCCCCTTTTGTGTTCCACCTTGCTAGTTGATGGCAATGGTAGGAAATGTGTATGAGTAGTGTAGAACAGCATGAGCATGCATGTGCATTATCACAGTGGGTACTTATGTACCAGATCTCTGGCCAGTAGATATTTTTAGCCTTCGGGCAAGTGTTTTCGGACTGCCACTGGATAGGTCTCCGAGAGGGAGTTCCAGTTGACCCAGGGTCATGGTGTGTTATCTGGATAGGAGCACACTAGCTAGTCTCGGGTGTATATGGTTGGAAGGGGTACCTTGGTGGGTTGTTCTATGAACACGCCAGGGGTAGTACCCATAGGCGTATAGCCGAGGACATGACGTGGTATTGGTAGCTACCATCCCGCATGTCGTAGTTGCTCTGATATATTCCCCCTTTCTATAAATCCCTTGCTTTGTCCCGTTTTATAACAGTGGTGTTGTTTTTATATTATTGATATACATCGAAGTGAACCATTGGGCGGAGTTTTCTCCAGAACCTCTTGGTTACTGAGATATATCCGTATATCTCACCCCGTCTCGGGGCATTATTTCAGGATGCACCTGTGGATATGGAGCAGCGGGCAAGAAGCCCGCATGATGACGAGTGGAGCAGTGGTGCATAGTTTAGCTTTCATGTCATTTTTTTTTTTTTTTTAACATCCAAAAAAAAAAGTTAAAGTTGTAAATGTAAATGTAATCCAGTGTTGTAAATATACCATGGATGTATGCATTATGATGGAAGGGCTTTAAGCCTATTGTAAGTTTATGATTACCCGCATTATGATTTATGCATGAAATTGTTATGTTTTAAGTGTATATTGGATTGGGTTGTAAGTGCCCCAAAGCGTTGTTGGACCTTGTGTGTGCCACCCATTGGATTTTGCTGGATTTCAGGTGTATTAGTGGTGTTAAACAGGTTATGCAAATTTGGAGATTTTAGGAAATACAAAGGAAACTCTGGCGAATTTTCTGTAGAATTGGCAGTTTTTGGGTGAACTTTGGAAGAGCGTATCTCTCTCCATAGTGGTCCGATTGGGACGTGCCATACGCCATTTTGAAGCTTAAGATGTCCCCTACGTTGTATCAAAAGCCTAGGTTCATTGGTGGTGTGCGCAGCCAATGGGGGCTGTTGTCACGTACTGCCCTCTGCTGTCCTGTTTTAGTGGGCAGATTTGAGGTAGTTTTGAAAAATTAATTCCCGCTTCGTTACTTGGTCAAATTAAGCATACGATATATCAAATCGAAGTTTGAGGTGTCTAGTTTATGGTGTAAAAGTTTGAGAGTCATTGGTTTGGCGGTTAGGTGCAGTTTATTCCATGAAGATTGTATGTTTTAGGCTGTTTTGGAGTTGGTAGGCTATGTTGTTTGTCCAACTTCAAATGGTGATAACCGGAGCTCACGAGCTCGGAATCGAGTGTGTGATAGCTTGTTAGAAAGGTAATTGAATAAGGAAAAAATATAACCTGGAGTTTAAGTTTGTATTTTTATTTTGTGTTCGTACAAAAACAAATTAGCAAGTCCGGTTAAGTGGTAAAAACGTAAAAAGTGAGGAATTGGTTAAGTGGGTTAATGGGAACCCCTTAGTATCTTGTATGTGATAAAATAAAGTGTATAAATAGTTAAGTAAGTCTTCCGCTAGTGTTTCAGTTACAATCACAGCTTTTTATTATTACGCTTTTTATACTTTTACTGTTCGCGTAATAATCGGAAAAAGTTTATCCTCATTTTTATAAATGAATTGCTGTGATTGTAACTGCGCTTAATATCATAATTAATGTTAACAATACCGGTGTACAACGGGCTGTTACAGGTTTCCAAAAAGAAAAAAGCAAGAAACGAGAAGAAAAAGAAAAAGAAAATAACAAAGTTTTTATGGACCAGACAAAGGCCTATATTCTAGAAGGTCCAATAATGGACAGCACAAACAGAAAGGGAAAGGGAATCTTCTATTAATAATGATCCTATCCAGAAAGCTAAGCAGCCCACATTTTAGAAGGTAGAAATAGCACTACAAAAAAAGCGTTGTTTAACCACCAATTTTTAACCACATTCAATTAAATGTGGCATAAATTTATGAAATATCCAATTTTACTACATACTAACAAAAATGTCGCAAATTAAGGTGTAACCCATCTCTTTCCACATTTCATAAATTTCATAATAATAGAAAGCCTGGCCCAATCTATGTATCTCTCAAATTTTGCAGTCACTCATTTTTCTTTTCTCTCGTATGTCTAGCAGTAGCACCGACACCAAACACCGCGAGAAGGAGGACAACCCGCCGGCGAGGACGTGGATACCGGAGCTCAAGTGGCTCCGATCGTAAAGCTCAATAAGGTTCTTGTATTCATCGGCAGAGAGAACGAAGATCCAATTTTCGATTTGTGCACATTCTCTCTCTCAACTTCTTCTTTTTTGAGATAAATCTCATAGGATTTTTGCTTGATTTGTTTTTGTTTTTAGTTTAATGATGTGGATCAGGCAAGGTCAAGATCGGAATCAACGGTAACTTATCTCCTGCGTTCGATCTCGCTTCTCTTGTTTCAGATCGGCTCATATTTTTTTTTACTATTTTATTTATTTTTGTCTTTTATGTAACAGGATTTGGAAGAATCGGTCGTTTGGTGGCCAGGGTTGCTATGCAAAGAGACGATGTTCAACTCGTTGCTGTTAACGATCCTTTCATTTCCACTGATTACATGGTAAGTCAACCTCTTACCTTTAATCTCTATTCACCTTCAGTGACAAAGCAAATAATTTAATTTATTTCATTTTAATCAGAGCGTTAGGTTTTTTTTTTCTTTATTTATTTAAATTGTAGATCTGATTCCTAACGGTTATCATTTTTTATCATCCTCACTTGTGCCTCGTGATTATTATTTTTATATTTTAATTTGTTGGTAGAACAAAATTATCACCAATCACTACAACAAAAAATGGGTTTGATGGTGGTGGTACTGCGGGACTTAAAAAACCGCCATAAGCGTTAAAGGTTAAATTGTGATTTAATGACCGCCTCATGCGTTAACTGGTTCCCATTTCGCCACTTTTCTATTCAACACTGCCACTGCTTCATTTTTATTTCTTTACAGTGTCACACCCATTGATATGTAAGGTATCAATTTCAAAATTAATCTCTTAATTCTTGGTCGGTTACCTTTATATTGCATCTCAACGACATAGCTCTTTCAATTCATTTAATCCACAATCAAATCTTAAATGCATCTTTATTTCACATTTGCATTTCTTTACCACTATTTCATAGCTCAACAATTTGTTCATTTCTTCTATCCATTCAGTACCAGTTCACTTTGTGAATAAGCGAATCCTTATGTTTTGGGTTTGTGATGAAATTTGTATATTAGTGATTGATTTTATTGATATTTGAATTTTGATATGGTATTTATTTTATTGATTTGTTTTTATCCATGAGCTTGGTTAGTGTTTAGATGATTGAGTATAAGGTGTTTGATGATTTGTCTCTTCGAAGTTTTTTTATGTTTTAATGGACGGAGTTGATGACGCCATTCGCCACATAGAAACAATGGATGGCTATTTTACCTCTATGGAACTCCACACACGTGTCAGCCACTATTGTTCATGATTTTGTGATGGCCCCATGCTTGAAACACAGTTTTATCACACACACAAGAAATAAATTAAAAAATTTACAAAATAATGGCCCTGTTACTTTACCTCTAGTTCTTTAATTACACATTTTCTACATAAATCCTACTTCTTGGCACAATTGAAATCCACACAACCACCACCAAATTTGGTTTCTACACTATTTGCTTTATGCTTTCTTTGTCTCTTAACAACTCTGCTCTCGTGTGCACTGTCTTTCTGGTTATGGCTACCTCAGTTGATCCACTCGTCCTTGGTCGTGCGATCGGTGGTGTTGTTGACATGTTTGTTCCATCTATTAGTTTGTCTGCCTAATTTGGTGCCAAGCATGTCACCAATGGCTGTGACATCAAGCTCTCCATGGCTATTAGCCCACCTTAGGTGACTGTCACAGGCAACATGGATAACCTTTACACCTTGGTAGGTTATAATCATTTTCTTCCCTATCATGCTCTAATTAAATAATGTCTTTTCCTCTAAGAGCCAGCTTATGGAAAAAGATCTTGCATGCAAGTGGTTTTGCTGATTCCTTATGAAGTTGTCTTCTTGATGCAGTGTTTCTTTTCTTTTGTGGTTGATGTACTTTTCTCTTATATCAAGTGCAACTTTTATTGAGTAATAAGTAATACCACTGATTAATTTATCTTGCAGGAGTATTGGTGTATATGGTTCCATGTGGGGAAGGGTGGAGATTGAGTTGGAGGCCAAGGAAACTAATCATAATTCAATCCTTCCAATAACAGGGGTGTGGTATGGTTAGACCAAGTGTTAGCTTTAATAAATAAATATGATGTTTATTTTTTAATTTTTTTTACCAATCAACCACCCAAAACAGGAATGTAAAATAACTTTGGTGCACTTATTTGTTTAGTTCTCTTACTGTCGGATATGATTTAGATGTTGATAAACTCATGTGATATATTGTTAAAATTTTAATAGTCCATTGATCTAGTTGTACCAACATCATTGTTGACATCAACATCAGGAATAAAAAAGTTATATGCCTAATAATTAGTTGAACCAGAGTTTGACAATTGTGGGTGTTATTTCTTTGGTAACAGGGAAACCTTGTCGAAGTGGATTTGGATCAGCTTCAACTGCAAATAAAGTTACTGAAGGAATTGATTCAAGCAATCTCACTGCAATTGTCATAGGTCAATTTTTGCAATTCTAATATCCCTTTAGGTTAGTTTCATACGATGAGTGTATCGGAATCGTGGTATTCATGTTGTTCATTACAGCTTATGTTATTTATAACACCTCACAATTCTAAATTAAGTAAGTAAAGTGTTAAGTGAGTAATTAAGTGAAGGATTAGTGAAAATCCCAAAGATTAGGCCAAAATACAAAGAAAGGGCAAAACGGTAATTAGCCAACACGCAACCCTAGGAAGATAAAAAATTGAACAGAAGGTCTCAGATGATAAAAATAAGCCTGGAAATGGATTCAGAACGAAAAATTGAGTGGATAGGCAAGTTTCAATTTTTTTTGATAAATAGTGATTTTTCCGGTGTAAAATACTGCAGTATAATTGTACCGATAAGCGTGAAATTTTTATTAGTATTTTTAGGAAACAAAAATATGACATGAACAAGAAAAATACGTAGTTCATGAATTTGTGGTTGAAATTAGTGATTGATTAAAGTTAAATCGCGTGTGGGACCCACCTATGGCTTAAGTGACTTAAAAGTCACATTTACATGTCATTTTCTCTCTCCTCCCTCTCTTCTTCCCCGTGAAGTGCAGCCTGTAAGAACCTGCACCGCTAATTAAGGTAATTAGTAAGTTAATTATGATAATTAGGAAATAATTCCATAATCGACCCTAATAATTATTAATGGGCTTAGATATTTATATTGAGTGAGTAAAAATGCTGAAAGTCGTTTTTCGGAAGAAAAGCGCAGATACCGGTTCTGCTACTCGGTATAAATGCGTACCGGAAAAGTATCCCGGAAAATTATAACGAATGCATGATAATTACTAGAATATTATGTAGGACTTGTAAATCAAGTTTCAAGTCAAAATGACGTAATCTGATGCCAGAACTGATACTGGCTATGGAAAAGCGCGTACCGGAAAGGTGCTCCGAAAAATAAAATAAAAATATGAAGAATCTTAGAAAAATGCGTAGGTCTAGAATCCGAAGTTTGGGATCAAGATCTTTTACTTTGCGATTAAGGCTAATACTGTGCGATTAGTGGCTTGTGCCTATAAATAGGCACATTAGCACAAAACCCTAGGCCATATTCATACTCCTACGTAGAGAGAGTTTTGGGCTGCAGCTGCCACCCTTCTTCTTCTTCTTCTTCTTCTCTTCTTCTTCCTTCTTCTTTCCTTAGCCAAGTTATCACCTCTCATGCTTGTTTAAACATTTGTGAAGGTGAGAGTTAACCTTGGGGCTGCATTGTGGCCATTATTCTGAGTTGAGAAAGTTGTGTGTGTGTAGTTAGTGAGCATGAGTTTGGAGCTTTAGTAATGGCTACTTTGTGGTAGTCATTGTAAGCTTCAAAGTGCCTTCTTGTGGTGCAAGAACCCATCTTGAAGTGCCATTTTCGTGCTCCTAATCAGGCTGCTTGTGTAGTCCTGTGGCTTTAGATACTCACGTAATATTTATTTATGAGGTATTCCAGTTAGTTGTCTTGCAATTTACATACAGGCAGTATTTTTATGAAAATGATTAAGTAATCAAGTTGGCTAAGTTAATGACGTCATAATTGAATTAAAGAAAAAGTTATTCCGCATTTTAATTAAGCGTGGCTTAATACGATAGTGTGTTAACAGATCGGGTTAACACGGGCTGTTACATTTTATGGTATCAGAGCACTTTCTAGGGAAAAGCCTGTATGTATTGCAATAAGTTAGGATGAGTCGTTGCGTGTCTACTTTGCGTTCTCTCTGACTGGTGTGCGTTATGATAATGCATATGTGACCACATGGCGTGGGCCTGATCAACTCATTCTTTGTGTAACTTGTGCAGAGTCATGGTGCCACCGAGGAGGAACACGAGTACTAGTGAGGATCAGACGGATCCTGTCCTGGCTGCATTAGCTGAGATGCAGGCGGCCCGACTAGCCGACCAGGAAGCCACGAGGCTGGCAAACCGGGCGATGCTGGACGCTATATGAGATGCGAACCGGCAAACCACGGCAGAGGTTCTGGAGGAGAACCGGATGGCCAACATGACGATGATGAGGGTCATGTTGGAGGAGTTGAGGGCTGGTCCTGCTGCGGGCCAGGGTCCTCCACCACCTCCACCGCCGCCACCGCCTCCACCTCCGCCTAGTCAACAGGAGGACACCCAGAGCCAGATGGGTGAGGGTAGTCATTTGACGGGGGCTATGCAGACTATCCCCGTACTTGCTGAGGATCGTGACGAGATCGATCGCCGGCTGAATGCTTTCCGCAAGCATAAGCCACCTACCTTCGACGGATCGTATGATCCCATTGCTGCTGCTAGATGGCTACAGGCGCTGGACAAGATTTTCCGGATCATGCAATGCACGGATCCGCAGAAGCTGTTGTTCGCCACTTATATGCTGGAGGGCGAGGCCCATGAGTGGTGGACCAACCTATCTCAGGTCTACGAGATGCAGGGTCATGTGATGACGTGGCCATTCTTCGAGGAGAGCTTCCTGGGTCAGTACTTCCCTTATGATTCACAGGAGAGGAAGCAGGGGGAGTTTGACCGGTTGGTGCAGGGCTCGTTGTCTGTCGACGAGTACCTGGCCAAGTTTAATGAACTGGTCAAGTTCTCTCATTTCCGCATGGCGAGGCCTACTCCTACATTCTTGGCGGCCAAGTTCCGGAGGGGACTTAATGAGGATGTTGCTGGACATCTCGCTGGTTCTGCTTCGAGAGACTTCGGAGCGTTGGTGCAGCAGTGCCGCGACATCGAGGATTACTACCGTGCAAGTCAGGCCAAGAGGGCCAAGGTTGAGGTGCCGCAGAGCGCTGGTGGTTCTACTCCCTGGAAGAACAAGAATTTTGCCAACAAGGGCAAGGGCAAACCACCGTTGGCGGCTAAGCAAGCGCCAAACCAGTTCAGAAAGACTGCCGCTCCGGGGAACACAGCTAGACCTCCTGCTCCCAGATGTTCGGGATGCGGGAAGTCACATTTTGGGCCGTGCTCTACCGGTCAGCTGATTTGCTTCCAGTGTGGCAAGGAGGGCCACTACTCCAGAGATTGCCCGACGACGAGAATTGCTGCAGTGCAGGCTGTGCCATTGCAGATGGTTCCTACTGGGGCACCAGCCGTGCCACCTACTACCGGACGAGTCTACACACTTGATCGTCAGCAGTCGGACAGAGCTCCGAACCTGGTCAGAGGTACTGTTACCATTGGTGGATCAACTATTGATGTTTTGTTTGATTCCGGGGCAACGCACTCTTTTGTTGCTACCCCTATTGCTGTGGGGCTTGAGTTGCCCAGTGATGTGCTTTCTCCACCGATGCGGGTTACCACCGCCACCGGAGAAAAATGCTTGACCTCCACTGTTCATCGCGATGTAGCGTTTCAGTGGGATGGCCGTGACTTCTCGGTAGATCTAATAGGATTACCGATGGCCAACCTTCAGATTATTCTGGGCATGGATTGGTTGTCCAGAAACTGTGCAATGATTGATTGCTGTGCCAAGAAAGTGGTGATGTCTCCGGGTGGGTCCACAGCCAGTTCCTCACCGTTCATTTCAGTCCTGCAGGCGAGGAGGGCCTTGAGAGCAGGGGCATTTGGCTATGTCATGTTGGGAGGTTTGGTGAGTGGGACACAGAAGGATCTCACTGGCATTCCTGTGGTGAAGGAATTCCTCGAGGTGTTTCCTGAGGAGATTCCTGAGTTTCCACCACAGCGGGAGATAGAGTTCTCCATCGATTTATTGCCTGGTGTGGGGCCTATATCGTTGGCTCCATACCGGATGTCGCCACCAGAGTTGGCGGAGCTGAAGAAGCATATCGAGGAGCTTTCAGCGAAAGATTTTATTCGGCCGAGTGTGTCTCCCTGGGGAGCACCGGTCATTTTTGTTAAAAAGAAAGATGGGACCATGCGGTTGTGCACCGATTACAGACAATTGAACAAGGTGACAATCAAGAACAAGTACCCTCTTCCACGCATTGATGATTTACTGGATCAGCTCAGAGGTGCTTGTGTGTATTCCGAGATTTATCTCCGGTCCGGTTACCATCATATACGGGTAAAGCCGGAGGATGTCCCAAAGACAGCGTTTCGCTCGAGGTACGGGCACTACGAGTACTTGGTGATCCCGTTTGGACTCACCAATGCACCGCAGTGTTCATGGACTACATGAACAGAATTTTCCAGCCATACCTGGATCAGTTTGTGATCGTCTTCATTGACGACATTTTGATCTACTCCAAGACGGAGGAGGAGCATACCGAGCACTTGAAGACTGTGTTGCAAGTGCTAAAAGAGAAAAAGCTTTATGCTAAGCCGTCGAAATGTGAGTTCTGGCTCAAGGCGGTGAAATTTCTGGGTCATGTAATTTCAGCTAATGGAGTTGCAGTTGATCCTAACAAGATTGAGGCCGTGATGGACTGGGAGAGGCCCAAGATGGTTACAGAAGTGAGAAGCTTCTTGGGTTTGGCAGGCTACTATCGGAGGTTCATCGAGGGATTCTCCAAGATGGTGCTACTGATGACTCGCCTTACCCGAAAGGAGACTCCATTCGTGTGGACACATGAGTGTGAGGAATGTTTCCAGGAGTTGAAGGAGAGACTGACTACTGCTCCTGTGTTAGTCCTTCCTGATCCTGCGGAGCAATTCGAGTTATACTGCGATGCCTCTGGTAAAGGACTTGGCTGTGTGCTGATGCAGAAAGGGAAAGCGGTTGCTTACGCTTCAAGACAGTTAAAACCTCATGAGGAGAACTACCCGACTCACGATTTGGAGTTGGCGGCCATTGTTTTTGCTTTCAAGATTTGGAGGCATTACCTGTTTGGCATGAAGTTTGCTGTATTCAGTGATCACAAGAGCCTGAAGTATCTGTTTGACCAGAAGGAGTTGAACATGAGACAGCGTAGATGGATGGAGTTCTTGAAGGACTACGACTTTGAGTTGAGGTATCACCCTGGCAAGGCCAATGTGGTAGCCGATGCTTTGAGTCGGAAATCCGTGAGCTTATCTAGCTTAATGATGAACGACTACGAGGTGATCGAGAAGTTCAGAGACTTGAGAGTGAACTCCTTGTTTGGGGGTGCACTGCTTGAGATGGAGACAGCAGAAGTGATCAATGAGCTGATGGAAAAGATCAAAGAGGCGCAAGTGCAAAGAGAGTGCCTTGACTATGTGAAGAACCAGGACGGTGTGTCTTGGAATGAGGACGGATTGCTGCTGTTCCAGAAGAGGATTGTTATTCCTCGAGGGCCATTGACCGAAGAGGTTATGGCAGAGGCTCATAAAGGCCGGTTCACTATCCACCCTGGTGCCACAAAAATGTACCAGGACTTAAAGGGAAATTTTTGGTGGCCGGGCATGAAGAAGGACATAGCGGTCTTCGTGTCCAAATGTCTTATTTGTCAGAAAGTGAAGATTGAGCACCAGAAACCATCTGGTAAACTTCAACCTCTGGAGATTCCACAGTGGAAGTCGGAGAGTATTTCCATGGACTTCGTGGTGGGATTGCCTAAGACTCAGGCTGGTTGTGACTCTATCTGGGTCATAGTGGACAGATTGACCAAGTCTGCCCATTTTCTTCCAGTGAAGGTGAGCTTCACTACAGAGCAGTTGGCCAAACTATATGTCCGTGAGATTGTGAGGCTTCACGGGGTGCCCGAGAGTATCATCAGTGATAGGGACCCGAAGTTCACATCTCGGTTCTGGGAGGCGCTGCAGGAGGCTTTTGGTACGCAGTTGCGATTAAGTACCGCCTATCACCCTCAGACTGACGGACAGACTGAGCGGACCATCCAGACATTGGAGGACATGTTGAGAGCTTGCACGTTGGAGCAGGGTTCTGCATGGGATAGGTACCTTCCGTTGGTTGAATTCTCGTACAACAACAGTTTTCATGCTAGTCTGGGCATGGCACCCTTCGAAGCGCTGTACGGTAGGAGGTGTCGGACTCCTACCTGCTGGTCTGAGGTTGGAGATAAGGAGCTTTTCGGCTTGGACTTTGTCCAAGATACCACCCTTCAGATCCAGATGATCAGGGAAAAGTTGAAGCAGGCGCAGAATCGTCAGAAATGCTACTACGATGTCAAGCATCGACCACTGGAGTTCAGTGAGGGTGAGCACGTGTTTGTGAAACTTTCACCTGTCACCGGTGTTGGACGGGCACTCGGCGTGAGGAAGTTGAGCCCGCGATTCATTGGGCCCTACCAGATCCTTGGTAGAGTAGGACCAGTTGCCTATCGACTCGCCTTGCCTCCGAACCTAGCCAACATCCACGACGTGTTTCACGTGTCTCAGCTTCGGAAGTACGTAGCCGATCCTTCGCACGTGGTGCAGCCGGATGATGTGGAGGTTCGGGAGAACCTAAAGACTCCCGTCGGACCACTCAAGATTCTCGATCGTGGCGAGAAGCAGTTGAGGAGCAAGATCATTCCGATGGTCAAAGTGCAATGGTCAGGAAGAACTCCTGAGGAGTGTACCTGGGAGCGAGAGGACGAGCTTCTCCGACAGTATCCCGACTTTCGAGACAGGTATGTTTCTGATTTTGAGGACAAAATCCTTAAAAAGGTGGGGTGAATGTAAGAACCCGCACCGCTAATTAAGGTAATTAGTAAGTTAATTATGATAATTAGGAAATAATTCCATAATTGACCCTAATAATTATTAATGGGCTTAGATAATTATATTGAGTGAGTAAAAATGCTGAAAGTCGCTTTTCGGAAGAAAAGCGCAGATACCGGTTCTGCTACTCGGTATAAATGCGTACCGGAAAAGTATCCCGGAAAATTATAACGAATGCATGATAATTACTAGAATATTATGTAGGACTTGTAAATCAAGTTTCAAGTCAAAATGACGTAATCTGATGCCAGAACTGATACTGGCTATGGAAAAGCGCGTACCGGAAAGGTGCTCCGAAAAATAAAATAAAAATATGACGAATCTTAGAAAAATGCGTAGGTCTAGAATCCGAAGTTTGGGATCAAGATCTTTTACTTTGCGATTAAGGCTAATACTGTGCGATTAGTGGCTTGTGCCTATAAATAGGCACATTAGCACAAAACCCTAGGCCATATTCATACTCCTACGTAGAGAGAGTTTTGGGCTGCAGCTGCCACCCTTCTTCTTCTTCTTCTTCTTCTTCTTCTTCTTCTCTTCTTCTTCCTTCTTCTTTCCTTAGCCAAGTTATCACCTCTCATGCTTGTTTAAACATTTGTGAAGGTGAGAGTTAACCTTGGGGCTGCATTGTGGCCATTATTCTGAGTTGAGAAAGTTGTGTGTGTGTGTAGTTAGTGAGCATGAGTTTGGAGCTTTAGTAATGGCTACTTTGTGGTAGTCATTGTAAGCTTCAAAGTGCCTTCTTGTGGTGCAAGAACCCATCTTGAAGTGCCATTTTCGTGCTCCTACTCAGGCTGCTTGTGTAGTCCTGTGGCTTTAGATACTCACGTAATATTTATTTATGAGGTATTCCAGTTAGTTGTCTTGCAATTTACATACAGGCAGTATTTTTATGAAATTGATTAAGTAATCAAGTTGGCTAAGTTAATGACGTCATAATTGAATTAAAGAAAAAGTTATTCCGCATTTTAATTAAGCGTGGCTTAATACGATAGTGTGTTAACAGACCGGGTTAACACGGGCTGTTACACAGCCCCTCCATTGCAAGTGAGGTCAAAATCTTCCTTTCCTTGTAACTTGGTCATTTCTCCACCAAATCTTGCAAACTTTGTGTTGAAATTTGTTGTAAATGGCCTTCTAAACACATTGGCACTAGTGGCAAGCCTTGAATCCAACTATATTTTGCGAAAAACCCTCCTCTAGTCCGCGGCCAAGAAGCTTAGATTTGTGTTCATGGAGCTTTTAGGTGCTCCAATGGTAGAGTATGCTTAGGTGGAGCCATATATCGTGCATTTGGGTGAGTTATTTCAACATTTCATTGGTTGATTTTTGAATTTGGATTATGGACCCTAAAGAGGGATTTTGTGATATGTTGTGTTAGAGAGCTCAAATGGAAAATGTCTATTAGATGATAATGTCTTAGAATGATGTATTAATGCTAGAAATGCAATGAAAATTTTAAGCGAAAAATGGTGAAATTTAACTTAGAAAAATTTAGTGCATGAAATGGATTTTTTTGAATTTTGTGTTAATGTGTGGTATAGTGAATTGTAGTGTGATTATATGATTATATGAAGTGATTATGTGAGTTGGGGACCATAGGAATTGAGTGGAAATCCTTGGTTTGGCTAACAAAGATTCGGCCATTTATGTATAAGTGAGTAAATTTATGTTTTAGAAAACTTTGGTGTTGAGTTGTGTGATGAAAAAGTCATTAGATGGGTTGTGTGGTGATTGGCATGTGGAAGGATCAATGTAAAAATAATAAGTGTTGAAAGTGGCAAAATGTGCCTAAAGTGTAATATTTCGCAAAACGTTGCGTAAAAGTCGTAAAACAGAAAAACGACGATTGAACTAGCCTTTGGGTAACCTAAGTAAGTGAAATACAATGAGAAAGAAAATTTAGAAAAATAAAACCCAAAATAACACTATGTTGGCCGAACCCTTAAGGGAGGGGAGAGGAAATCTGACGTTTTCGCGTTTTGGCGTATTTTGACTGAAACTGACGGCTGTGCATGGTTGTACAGGTTGCCGTACGTGGATATAAACTTGGAACAGTGAAACAGTGGATTGCCCTTGGTCCTGGATCAAGTGGATTGAGGTAAGTGATGTGATTTACACATGTTATGTTGAAATTCATGACTGGATTCAAAGTTCTAAGTGTGTGGAATGGTCCTCTGTGTAGGCGTTCCCTGTGAATCAAGCTGTAAGTGGAGTTCTGCGGAGCTCATGAAAGGAAAAAGAAAGGTAACCTCTTGGTACTGGGGCTTGTTCCCCTTTTGTGTTCCACCTTGCTAGTTGATGTCAACGGTAGGAAGTGTGTATGAGTAGTGTAGAACAGCATGAGCATGCATATGCATTATCACAGTGGGTACTTATGTACCAGATCTCTGGCCAGTAGATATTTTTAGCCTTCGGGAAAGTTTTCCGGACTGCCACTGGATAGGTCTCCGAGAGGGAGTTCCAGTTGACCCAGGGTCATGGTGTGTTATCCGGATAGGAGCACACTAGGTTGTCTCGGGTGTATATGGTTGGAAGGGGTACCTTGGTGGGTTGTTCTCTGAACACGCCAGGGGTAGTACCCATAGGCGTATAGTCGAGGACATGGCGTGGTATTGGTAGCTACCATCCCGCATGTCGTAGTTGTTCTGATATATTCCCCCTTTCTCTAAATCCCTTGCTTTATCCCGTTTTATAACAGTGATGGTGTTTTATATTATTGATATACATCGAAGTGAACCATTGGGCGGAGTTTTCTCCAGAACCTCTTGGTTACTGAGATATATCCGTATATCTCACCCCGTCTCGGGGCATTTATTTCAGGATGTACCAGTGGATATGGAGAAGCGGGCAAGAAGCCCGCATGATGATGAGTGGAGAAGTGATGCATGTTTTGTTTCAGTGTATCATACATGTCATTTTAGTTATGGATTTATTTGGCAAGTGAAGTTGTAATATGTAAATATTGGTAGTTTAAAGTTAAAGTTGTAAATGTAAATGCAATCCAGTGTTGTAAATGTACCATGGATGTATGTAATATGATGGAAGAGCCTTAGGTCTATTGTAGGTTTATGATTAACCGTACTATGTTTGATGCATGAAATTGAAAGTTAGTGATTGAAACTATAAAGGATTTGAAAGTAAACTGTTTATGTTTTAAGTGTATATTGGATTGGGTTGTAAGTGCCCCAAGGCTTTGTTGGTCCTTGTGTGTGCCACCCATTGGATGTTGTTGGATTTCAGGTGTATTAGTGGTGTTAAACAGCTTATGCAAATTTGGGGATTTTAGGAAATACAAAGGAAACTCTGGCGAATTTTCTGTAGAATTGGCAGTTTTTGGGTGAACTTTGGAAGAGCGTATCTCTCTCCATAGTGGTCCGATTGGGACGTGCCATATGCCATTTCGAAGCTTAAGATGTCCCCTACGTTATGTCAAAAGCCTAGGATCATTGGTGGTGTGCGCAGCCCATGGGGGCTGGTGTCATGTTCGGCCCTGTTCTGTCCTGTTTCAGTGGGCAGATCTTGGGCAGTTTAGGGAGATTAATTCCCACTTCGTTACTTGGTCAGATTAAGCATACGATATATCAAATCAAAGTTTGAGGTGTCTAGTTTATTGTGTAAAAGTTTGAGAGACAGTGGCTGGGCGGTTAGGTGCAGTTTATTCCGTGAAGATTGGAGGTTTTAGGCTGTTTTGGAGTTGGTGGACAATGTTGTTTATCCAACCTCAAACGGCGATAACCGGAGCTCACGAGCTCGGAATCGAGTGTGTGATAGCTTGTCAGAAAGGTAATTGAATAAGGAAAAAAGATAACCTGGAGTTTAAGTTTGGATTTTTATTTTGTGTTCATAGAAAAACAAATTGGCAGATCCTGTTAAGTGGTAAAAACGTAAAAAAGTGAGGAATTGGCTAAGTGGGTTTATGGGAACTCCTTAGTATCTTGTATGTGATAAGATAAAGTGTATAAATAGTTACGTAAGTCTTCCGCTAGTGTTTCAGTTATGATCACAGCTTTTTATTATTAAGCTTTTTATACTTTTGCTGTTCGCGTAATAATCGGAAAAAGTTTACACTCATTTTTATAAATGAATTGCTGTGATTGTAACTGCGCTTAATATCATAATTAATGTTAACAATACCGGTGTACAACGGGCTGTTACATTATTAATCTAACTTTTACATAATAAAGAAATTTAATTGATTCTACTATATTCATGTTTTTCTTTTAGTTTTATTACACTACTTTTGTAGTTAGATATATAATTAAACTACTTTTATAAGCCTAGTGACAGTAATTAAACTAATTTTACACAAGGTTTCACCCCTAAACCTTGTGTCTGTCTCTTAGTGATCCAATGTAGTATAAGACTGAGATGCTTATATAGGATGAGTTTCCCTTGAACTTATAACCGCTAAGGAGAATGTAATAGGGGGAAAATTTTAAGGTCGAATAGAAGGTAGAAGGTCTATGCTTACGTATTACGTGCCTTTTCCCACGTTGGCTCCCTAATAACTACACAACTCAAAGCCAGTACTTAACGTCTTAGATGGTTTTTTTTTTTAAAAAAAAAATGAAAGCAATATAATGAAAAAAAAAATTAGGAGATGGTAAGTTCTTCCATAATCAAAGTAAGGTACGTCGCAATTAGTTAGGAGATGTCTGTCAATCATTCAATGAGGAATCATCAACATATATAAATCAAATCAAAAACCTTTTGCATAAATGCGACTTGATCTTGCCAACATCAATCCTTAAATGCAAAACTTATACATTGTCAAAATTCTAATAGTTGCCTAAGTCTATATATATAACACTAGTTGTAGGCTGAGTCGGTAAAGAATTACGACATTATCACTTTAAATATGAAGTTAGTTATTAAGCACAGAAATAAGAAGAGTAATTTTCAAAAAACAACTCTAAAAGAAAACTTGATCTTAAAAGTACTTTTTGTAGTAAAAAGAAAAAACTTATTTAAATGCAACCATAATCTCTGTATAAATGAAATGAGTTTGGCTTTCCTATAATTATATAGAATGCGACCATCTAGCATGCAATCTTTTAAATACACTTGCCCTTGTGTGCTTGATGTTGCAGATTGGATCTTTGCTATCCATGTATGGATGTTACCAACATCATAAAAATGCAACTGAGGATAAGGTTGATAATGTGGATGGAGATGCAGAACAAGGGATTTTTGAGAATGGTAGTTTAGTGAAAGGGAAGAAGCAACCTCCTATCTGTAAAGAGGTACATTCAACGTGTGCCACTGTCCATTCCCCATAGTGGTGTTTCTAATTTAATAAATGAACTTTGACAAAATAATACTGTAAACTTTTGAGAATGGTAGTTTAGTGAATTCTTCAATAGAGACATTTATTTGTTGGGCCTTGGAATTAAGGGAAATGAAAGCTGCTAAACATTTTTTTCAACTACAATAGCATATAACACATAATTAGTATGCGTGGAAAGACCTAAACAGAAAGAGGATGATACATATATATATATATATATATATATATATATATATATATATATTGACTTTCTACATGTGCAACAAGTCAATAGTTGACGATTTGAGGATAAAAAATAGCCAATGAATCATGGCAAATGTTTCTTCTCCATTATATTTTCATCATAACACAGGTTTCACTTGCTCCATTATGTTTAAATTTTTTGTGCTTGTTGTAACTTGAGGTTCATTGAGGGGTTCAATTTATAGTGAGAGTCTAGAAGCTTCACTTCGATTTTCAACCCGTGTCTTATGTTTGGTACAAGTACAAGCTCCACTGCTTCTTGTTTATTTATCAGTATAATTCTTCTACCTTCCTTACTCAGTTCTCTTGGGATTGAGCCTTGTTGAGGTATCTACCAAAACAAACAGAAAACCAGAAAATCATGTAATCTATACTTTGTTGCTTTGTGATTAGCAGTATTAGTCCCAATGGCTGCCAAGTAACTTTCTGAGGAAAATCTAGAAGGTCTACACGGGCTGGTAATCTGATATTGATTCCCTTGAAACTTTTTTCGTGGGCAAAAGATATAGAAGAAACATTTGTACCCTTTGAAGGAGTCAAGAATGATCTCAGAGGAAGGTTAATGTGCTACAAATAAGATTGGACTGGTGGAATTAAAGCAGGCTTAAGGTATATGTTCAAACTGTTTAGGCATTAGTGGTCTATTATTACCATACTATCAGAGCTTTATAACGTATGCCTATTGTTTGCACTTGCATATGGTGTTCTAATAGCTGTTCAAACCTTGGTATCCACTTCTATATGTGGTATTATACACTCAATCATTGGTGGTCAACCTTTGCTGATTTTGGTTGTGGAAGAGCCTACCATGATCGTGTACACATTTATGTTCAATTTTGCAAAAGAAAGACCAAAGTTGGGCTAGAATATGTTTTTGGCATGGATTAGATGGTGAATAAGGATTTTTTGTTTTTTTTCTCTCCATGTTTTCATGTGTAGACCCTGATGTAATTGTGTTCTAACACCGTCCATCATAATGTGACTTAGCATTGTCCTGTTTTCTTTTATAACTTAAAACTTTGTATTGAATAAATTCTTCAAATGTTATTAATAAAAAACCTTACATATCCAAAAGGGTTTGGAGTTTGGTTCACGTTCTACCGTGTTCATTATTTTGCACGAGTTATATTTAATATTATTTTCTTTATTGATGTAATTTTAATAATTTTTTTTAAAAAAAATCCATATATTTAGCCACATTCATCATGAATGTGGCTAATTTTTTTTCCAGACATAAATAGCCACATTTTTTTATTGTGGCAAATTATACAGTTTAACCACATTAATATAGTGGCTAAATTAACAATAAATGTGGCTAAAAAAAGGCAACCACACTCAGTCAAAATGTGGCAAAGTGAATAAAATAATGTGGTTAAATTATTGCAACACCACTATTAGCCACACTTAATTAAAATGTGGTAAAGTTAATCAGCCACATTTTTTATCAATGTTTGCCACATTTTTAAATGTTGCTAAATAACATTTTTGTTGTAGTGTAGGGAGCACAAACAAGAAGGGAATCTTCTATTAATTATGATCCTATCCAGACAGCTAAGCAGCCCACATTGTAGAATTGTTGAGCGATTAGCAATTTGACGCAGGTCACTATGGTGGTGATCGGACAAGATTAAATTGAATTTGGAGTTCTCTCATGTTGAATTTCTTGTATGTGCTAGCATTGATTGTATGTTTATATAATTGGTATGAAATATGTTGTCTTTGTTTTTATCGTTATTCTCTTTACGAGTCAAAGTTTATATGAATTTGTAATTTGAAAATAAAAAAAGGATTATGCATAAATTTTGAGATATTCAATTCACCCTTGGAAGCAGCCAAATTCTTAAAGGTATATTGATTAATCGATAAAAAAAATATCAGAATCATAACACAAAAGTCACAATGTTTCTCAAATAACTCTAGCATTTAAACAATTGTGCGAATTATGCATCATATTACTTATCCAACTTGAATGAAATCAAATAGTTGAATTTTTTTGGTAAAAATTAAAGGAAAATAAAAACAATCATCAAATTGTCATTATTAAAATAAATTTATCATTTTAAATTTATAAAAACTTCAATAATGTAATAATATACATTAGTTATGATATTAATTATTATTTATATGATATAGAGTATTTTGAAACGCGTGACCAAGATTGTATTTATAATACATGCTGGCGTCTGGTAGTCCCGCTAATCTCTTTATTGGGATTCTAACATACCTTGATTTCGCTATCCTACTATTAGATTGAAAAATAATTTACATCGAAGTGAACTATTGGGCGGAGTTTTCTCCAGAACCTCTTGGTTACTGAGATATATCCGTATATCTCACCCCGTCTCGGGACATTATTTCAGGATGTACCAGTGGATATGGAGCAGCGGGCAAGAAGCCCGCATGATGACGAGTGGAGCAGTGGTGTAGAGTTTAGCTATCATGTCATTTTAGTTTATGGATTTATTTGGCAAGTGAAGTGTAATATGTAAATAATTGTAGTTTAAAGTTAAAGTTGTAAATGTAAATGTAATCCAGTGTTGTATATGTACCATGGATGTATGTAATATGATGGAAGGGCTTTAGGCCTATTATAGGTTTATGATTATCCGTATTATGTTTTATGCATGAAATTGAAAGTAAACTGTTTATGTTTTAAGTGTATATTGGATTGGGTTGTAAGTGCCCCAAGGCGTTGTTGGACCTTGTGTGTGCCACCCATTGGATTTTGCTGGATTTCAGGTGTATTAGTGGTGTTAAACAGGTTATGCAAATTTGGGGATTTTAGGAAATACAAAGGAAACTCTGGCGAATTTTCTGTAGAATTGGCAGTTTCTGGGTGAACTTTGGAGGAGCGTATCTCTCTCCATAGTGGTCCGATTGGGACGTGCCATACGCCATTTTGAAGCTTAAGATGTCCCCTACGTTGTGTCAAAAGCCTAGGTTCATTGGTGGTGTGCGCAGCCCAGGGGGGGCTGTTGTCACGCACTGCCCTGTTCTGGCCAGCACCAGTGGGCAGATTCGGGTCTGTGTTGGGAAATTAATTCCCGCTTCGTTACTTGGTCAAATTAAGCGTACGATATATCAAATCGAAGTTTGAGATGTCTAGTCTATGGTGTAAAAGTTTGAGAGGCAGTGTCCTTGTGGTTAGGTGCAGTTTATTCCGTGAAGTTTGGACGTTTTAGGCTGTTTCGGAGTTGGTAGGCAATGTTGTTTGTCCAACTTCAAACGGCGATAACCGGAGCTCACGAGCTCGGAATCGAGTGTGTGATAGCTTGTTAGAAAGGTAATTGAATAAGGAAAAAAGATAACCTGGATTCTAAGTTTGTAGTTTTATTTTGTGTTCGTGGAAAAACAAATTAGCAAGTCCGGTTAAGTGGTAAAAACGTAAAAGTGAGGAATTGGCTAAGTGGGTTTATGGGAACCCCTTAGTATCTTGTATGTAATAAAATAAAGTGTATAATTAGTTAAGAAAGTCTTCCGCTAGTGTTTCAGTTACGGTCACAGCTTTTTATTATTACGCTTTTTATACTTTTACTGTTCGCGTAATAATCGGAAAAGTTTATTCTCATTTTTATAAATGAACTGCTGTGATTGTAACTGCGCTTAATATCATAATTAATGTTAACAATACCGGTACGTAACGGGCTGTTACATTTTATGGTATCAGAGCAGTTTTGTTAGGGAACTCTGATAATATATATAGATGTGTTGTGTGCTACATAGTTGTATGTAGATTCTTATCGATTACTGTATATGTAATTCCTTAGTGTGGGTCTGATCAACCTATTCCTTTGTGTTACATGTGTGGTCATCGTAAGAAGCCTGCGTAGTAACCTTGAAGCACTGAGTGTGAGTCTTTAGCCTGATGTTGTGGCTGCAGTGTTAACTGCTCCATGGACAAAGGATGGCAGTAAGTCAAGTATGAATATTAGAAGGCATAAAAGAACAGACATAAATATTATATCTGACTTCGATGAAAGTCCAGAGAAAAGTGTATTATAAGCAACAGTGGTGTACAATCTATGATATGTACAATATGAGCCTAGACGAACTTTGTAGTACTATGAAAGATAAACATATAACAGAGATGAGCTTATGAGATTGGTGAAATTCCAAGTATATATGTAGTATAGTAAGACAGTTATGTACAAGTGGTCTTGGTGAATAGACTTCATCAAGGCGAGAGGTTTTGAACCTGAAGAATTATTGAGAAAAGGGAACAGATATTCGTATGCGTGAGTTAAACACGTCATGTTTGATTAGCAGTTATGAGACCAGGACAAGTGCGGTGCACTTGAATGAATTGGGATGGTCCAAGCAGAGAAGCAAATATAATATTCGATGAGTAATCCTACCAGATTTGACCACTTGAAAGTATGATGCTGATAGATTGATAATGTGAGAGATATTGAAATATGGGAGTGAATTCCATAAAGAGGTAGTGTTGACTAAACACAAGTGAGGTGAACTAATGATGAGTATGTTATTATGTATAATATGTATGAGGAAAAGTGAAGGAATTGCCATGGATGACACAAGATCTATGTAACATGAAGACACTATTGCAGTTAGTGGAGGTCGACTCAGATTGGCAGGCGTATCAGTGATAAAGGAACAGGATGGTTGAGATGTACAGTCATTGTACGAAAGTAATGGGAATTGTAAAGAAATTATGATATTCTGGTATATGTATAAGTATTACTAAGAGTAGTGCGCTTATGAAAATATTGGTATTTGATACGGAGGGACAGACAAAGTAGAGGTATTTTCAAGGTAAAGGGATATTTTACAACCACCAAGGGTGGAAGTGATCAGGAAAATTGATGAGTTGCTCTACAGTATTGAGCATATGTTATGTGAGCCGTGACGGGCAATGGACTAGAACGGTGGCATAAGTTGTGAGTTATTGTTGTATAACAATAAGGTGAGATGGTATGATTAGTGAATGAATGAATGTAAAGCTTAATGTGAAATCAAGTGATTAGTATACGAACCAAGTGACAATAAAGTGCGAAAGTAAGAGGTTAATGAAAGAACTGATGTGTAAAGTGTGCAGAGAGTGTGGAATATTGTGGTCAGCAAGAGAGTTAATGTGTAATTCAAGATGAAAATGATAAGATTTGTTAGTGAACTGAGGTATAAAATTCAGTGCAAGGATTGAGGTGAAGTAGTTATCTGTGATTCGACGGAAATGATAGGAAGATCCCTGTGTGATGGGAAATGTGAAACTTATACTGAGAAATTGAGATGTGTACAGAACTTTGAGAAAATTTAGCAATTATGGATTAGGGATTATGTTATGAACCATGGCAAGTGATTAGTCAAAGTAAAAAAGTAAACTACCAGTGAGAAGAATGACACGAGAGAGTAAGATGAATTAACTTATATGTAACAGGTGTATATTATACCACTACGACTAAGAGTATGGGGGCAGCCCATGTGGTAATACAGAACAGTTTTGATGTTATATACAAAGGTGATACAGACACCAAATGGACTGGGTCCATGTGTGATCTGGAGTGCACGGTGTACCCGTTTGTTGTTATATACAGATGTATTATGAATATAAATTTCTCTGTGCATTGGGTGCATGTAATATAATTTGATAGTAGGAAGATCTCAGTGGGGCCTGTGTGCCAGGAGAGTATAGCTATCTCTGTGCGGGTTAAGTTCCCAGAGACTAGTAGTATTTGATATGAGTAATGAGAAAGGAGGAAGTATTCCACATTGGTGTAACGGTTAGTATGGTGGAGATAATTTATGTAATTGCTCAAAGAAGAAACATTTGGGGGGATGCCTTAGAATAGGGACAGCTAGTTGTAAGTCGTTTTTACGGCATGGATCATATGGGTGGATTCTCTGATCGGTGAGTCATGGCATCTGGGGCCCTTAGGACAGCAAGAGCTCGAGGGGTTAAACCTGTGAATGTTGTTACCCACTGTATTGGGAGAGTTTTTCCATATGGTTAACGCAAGATGCGAGGTCATATATTGGTAGATGGACAATAGTATGTCAGGTTTGGATATAAGAGTTGTGGCTTAGTGTGTAAGAATTTCGAAGTGTGATAGTGAAGCACTATTGTGGGTGTAAAGAAAGTTTGATGAAATAAATTTTGTCTCTAAGTGAAGTAGTAAGTTAGTTGGAAACCTCGTCTTATGATCAAAAAGGGATAATAATGTGAGTTAAAGTTGACAGAATGAGTAAGTGTCCTTCTAGGATGGCTAGTGATGATCAAGATTTCAGGTAAAACAGTAAAGTGTTAGCCCTAAGGAAAAGATAAATTGAAATAGAGTCAAGTGCGAACGTGTATTCATAGATGGGAACTATAGTTGTAATTGATTACCAAAAAGTGAATAGCTTGGTTTTGCTGGTAAAGTAGGTTGAGAAATGTTGTATGTAATCGCATATGCCACTTATGGTGGAAAGTGTGTGGAAAATGCACCATGATTGATGATGTTTTGATTAAGTACTAATGAGGTATGGACGAGTGTTTTTGGTAATTTTGAATATTCTGAGAGACTGATATACCAACTGGGGGTAAATTATAGAAGTGGTGGCAATAATGGAATCGATTTTAAGTGATTTGATAATTAAGTGTCAATGATTCCTAGTGAATAGGACTTGTATATGAGAGATATGGCATTTTGAATAGTCCATCAGTTAATAGTGAAGTGGGTCGGAAATTGATTTGTTCCAAGTGTTAAGTGGAAGTGAATAAAGCTGTAAAGTAATAGTATTTTGAGTTTGACATCCAGGATTAAATGATTATGATTACGAGAAAGATGTATAAATGAGTGGAACATAAGGTTAAGTTGTAACATCGGAGTGGAATGAAAATTGAAAATAGTTAGTGGGTGAAAATATTAAGCATGAGTCCTCGATATGGAGGACATTGATGAGTGTGGTTTTTAAACCATGAGAGGTCTGAGTATGGAATTGAGCTGACTGAGTGGATAAAATTGAGATGGTTCCGTTGACGAAAAGAGTAATAGCGAAAGCAAATTATGAATATGATTACTAGATGGGAAGATTCAGGAGTGTGTGTGGTTAAAAGAACCTTAAAAGGTTAATCGAAGATATAAACGATTGTGAGGATTGTGAATTTCATATCATGAAGAGAAAGATATGGTTATGAATACCTAAGAAGAGGTAAAGACACGTGACAAGGAAAAATAAAGTACAGGAGTATAGAATTTAATGTGGGTAAGAATTATAAGAAACAACAAAGTGCCCTGGAAACTAGAAATGATGTGCTTCGATGAAAGCTAAGAAAACAATGAAATCATAAGAGCAGTGACAGTAATGGAAAGGACTACTATGTTTGAGTATGGTTGAAACAGTGAGGACAGTGAAAAGAGTTAAGTGCTAAAGAAAGTGTGAAGATATATGAGAACAGTTAGAGTCTATTATGGAAACAACTAGAGATTTTTGGGGACGACATTGGGACAGAAAGACAGATGAAGATGAAAATGAGATGAAGTAAGACAGAAAAATTGTAATGTGGTCGTCTATTACCGATGAATTGGTGAAAGTGTAACCGTAAGCCATGAAGAGCTTAAAGTATTGCGAATTGAAGGTCGTGGCACCATAAATGACAAGTGTGAAATGAGTATATTATGAACTACAGTGAACGAAAAAGCAACAGTGGTTTAAGGAAACAGTGAAAGATATAATGAGTTAAGGGGTCAGATACCCGAAATTATCAAGTTTGTGAAGGACTAAGTAATCATGGATACCACAGAAATGACATTTTCAATTACACCCCGTGTTACGGGACCGTTAAGATGTAATTTTGCGGACAAAATTCTAAAAGGTGGGGTGATTATAACACCTCACAATTCTAAAATAAGTAATTAAAGTTTTAAGTGAGAAATTAAGTGAAGGATTAGTGAAAATCCCAAAGATTAGGCCAAAATACAAAGAAAGGGCAAAACGGTAATTAGCCAACACGCAACACTAGGAAGGTAAAAATTGAGCAGGAGGTCTCAGATGATAAAAATAAGCCTGGAAATGGATTCAGAACGAAAAATTGAGTGGATAGGCAAGTTTCAGAAAAATCAGTGAATAGTGTTTTTCGCAGGTAAAAATACTGCAGTCAGATTGCACCGTAAAACGTGCCAGTGAAATTTTGAGCTCTAGGTTTCAAATATTGATTTTAAATGGTCCATAGAAATAGAAAATATGATTTCTGATAATATTTGAGGGATTTAAGTCAATTTGTGGAAGTTTGTCAACGGAGCGCGCTGTACCTTAAAGCAGTGTTTTTCCGAACAACCGGAAAGCTCCAAATTTTTATCTGAAAGAGTAAAATTAAAGGATTTTGTTAAGATGAAAAATTATAATTTTTCATTAAGGTTTTAAATTGTGAATTTTAGTGATGATCGGAGGAAAATTCGGGTGAGTTTTAAATCACGTGGGATGCGGTACCCACTTTAAGTCAAATAAACATTCCTAAACTACTATTCATTTTCTTTCTCCTACGTTTTCTTCTTCTTCTCCAACGCATACAGCCCCATTCCCCACCAAGTTTCATGCAAATTTTCCTTTGGCCATAACTTAGCCATTTCTCCACCGAATTCAACAATTCTTGTCTTGAATTTTGATGGAAAACACCTTCTGAACACATTGGTACCACTTTCAAGCCTTGAAATCGCATGTGGGGGGAGATCATGGCCAATTACAGTTTCGGTTTTGAGTTATTTTTTGGTGTTCATGAAGCTTTTTCATGCTCCAATGGTGGAGTATGCTTAGGTGGAGCCATATACCATGCAATTGGGTGAGTTATTTCAACATTTCATTGGTTGAATTTTGAGTTTTGATTATTGACCCTAAAGAGGGATTTTGTGATATGTGGTGTTAGAGAGCTCAAATGGAAAATGTCTATTAGATGATAATGTCTTAGAATGATGTATTAATGCTAGAAATGCAATGAAAATTTTAAGCGAAAAAAATGGATTTTTAACTTAGAAAAATTGATGCATGAAATGGAATTTTTGAGTTTTGTGTTAATGTGTGGTATAGTGAATTGTAGTGTGATTATGATATGAATGAATTATCTGGACCTATAGTAAGAGAGGAAACCAACCAAGAAGAGGGAGATATGGGCTGGGAGGAACAAACAGTGGAGCACCAAATAAGCCCAAAGACCAGATGGTCTAGAAGGAACAAAGTGAGGCCCAAGTGGATGAAGGATTTTATGGTGTGAGTCATCAGATAATGGGGGAGTCTGTTAGGAAGTTGTTATCAAAGGGTATTGGCTAGTATAGATAAATTCTGTTTCTAGAACCGTCTCTACATGCCTGTGCGTGCTTACATTTTCTGTTATTAGTGTATGCATTTTCCTTTGCGTGAGTGGTTGTAAGCCTATAAAGGCAGGTTACTGTCATAAATAAAATACGGAAAAAGTTATTCAGTACCCTAGTGGTCTAAGGAGGTTGTTTTCCCTCGAAGAAGACATTAACATCTATCATTGGCGCTTTCATTGACCCTTTTTTTTTTCCACCACCACCATGACCGGAATTCCCAATCCACCAGAACCTCTCGAAACCACCTTAGCTAAATTGCTGCAATCTCAGCTAACTCTTCAACAAGACTTTCAATCCATCGCCCAAAAAGTGACGTCTCTGGAGTTGCGAGCAACGACTCCGCCACATCACACGGCCAGCTCGTCGGCCGGACCTGGTAGCACCACGATTCCGTCGGAAATCAAAGCGGCGACCATCAAGCTTGATGTTCCTCGGTTCGATGGTTCCGATCCGTTGGGGTGGATTTTTAAGATCTCCCAATTTTTTGAATTCCATGGCACTCCTGAGCATCAACGGCCGCGGATCGCCTCTTTCTACATGGAGGGTGAGGCTCTAGCCTGGTATCAGTGGATGTTTTCCAATGGCCAAATCACCTCTTGGCAGGCATTGTTACATGCATTAGAACTCCGCTTCGCTCCTTCTCAATATGAGGACCCTAAAGGCGATCTCATGAAATTGTTGCAGACGACTTCGGTTCGCGAATACCAGTCTCAGTTTGAAACCTTAGCCAATCGCTGTGTTGGCTTACCACCCCCTTATCTCTTAAGTTGCTTCATCTCTGGTCTCAAGCCGGATATTAGGCGTGACGTTCAGGCACTACAACCTATGTCTCTGGCGCAAGCCGTTGGTTTGGCTCGTCTTCAAGAAGACAAGTTGGGCGACCAGCGGACTGCTTCACGCCCTAAGTTTTCCCCTTCGCCGTTATGGTCCCACGGCAGCGCTCCTCGTGCACCGCTGGTCACGGCATCCCTCTCTCCGGGACCTACCTTGGCTTCGGCAGCTCCAACTCCTTTGATCCCTAGAGTTGGCCACACCACCAAACCTCGAATTCAACGTCTGTCCCCAGAAGAACTCCAAGTGCGTCGCGACAAAGGATTGTGCTACAATTGCGATGAGAAGTATCATCCCACTCACCGTTGCAAACGTTCCCTCATGCTTTTGATTGTCGCCCCAGAATCTGACGAGATCGGAGACATGCATCACTTGCTCGAAGAGGAATCTAGCTTGCAATCTCCGCTGGAGCCTGTGTCAGAGGTGAGCGTGGAATCCGATTCGGCTCAGATCAGCTTCCATGCCTTTTTGGGCCATTCCGTCCCACAAACATTACGCGTTCACGGCCGCATTGGTAAGGCCCAGCTATCCGTTCTTATCGACAGCGGAAGCACTCACAACTTCGTTCAACCCCGTGTTGTCAAGTTTTTGGGCCTTCCTTTACATAAGGCCCAAGGCTTCCAAGTCTTAGTGGGCAACGGTGAAGAGCTGGACTGCACATCTTTGTGTAAAGCGGTGCCTCTTTTCCTAGGGAAGTATGAATTTACGGTGGATTTTTTCGTCTTGCCCATCTCTGGTGCTGATCTCGTATTGGGTGTACAATGGCTCAAAACCCTTGGGCCTATCCTCACGGACTACGACCACCACACAATGAAATTTGTTAAGGGCGGGCAGATTGTTACCTTGCAAGGTAACTCTACTTTTTCGGCCCAGGAGGCTTCGTTGGCTCAGCTACGTCGAATGGTGTCCACCAGTTCCATATCTGAGTTATTTCAGCTACAGATGGTGCCCTCTCCACCGACTACACCCATCAGTGCTCCGATTCCTCAGGTAATTGAAGAACTACTTTCTCGTTTCGCTGTTCTTTTTTATTCTCCTTCTCAACTTCCACCTCCTCGTTCCACTGACCACCGGATCCCTTTGATGGAGGGGAGTCAAGCGGTGAATGTTCGTCCATATCGTTACCCGTATTTCCAAAAAAGGGAGATTGAGCGTCTTACTTCAGAAATGCTGGCAGCTGGAATTATCCGCGATAGCACGGCCCTTTTTCTTCTCCGGTGCTGTTAGTCCGAAAGAAAGATGGGTCCTGGCGTTTTTGCACGGACTATCGCGCTCTCAACGCTATTACATAGCGTGACCGCTTCCCTATTCCGACGATCGATGAGCTTATTGATGAACTCCATGGTGCCCGTTGCTTCTCCAAGTTGGATCTGCGTTCTGGGTATCACCAGATACGTATGGATCCAAGTGACATCCCCAAAACAGCTTTTCGTACCCACGAAGGACACTTCGAGTACCTCGTCATGCCTTTTGGCCTTTGCAACGCTCCGGCCACATTCCAGGCGACTATGAACTCTGTATTTAAACCTTTCCTTCGTCGTTTCATTATTGTGTTTTTTGACGATATTTTGGTTTTTAGCAAGTCTCTGGACGACCATGTAACTCACTTGGAGGAGACTTTCAATCAGTTGCTGCGCAACCATTTCTTCCTCAAGAAATCCAAATGCTCTTTTGCGCAGCCCTCATTGGAATATTTGGGGCATATCATTTCTGTTGAGGGTGTTGGACCCGATCCCGAAAAAATTAGGGCCATGGTGGCTTGGCCGTGCCCTGCTTCCCTCAAACAATTACGTGGTTTCTTGGGATTGACGGGTTTTTATCGTCGGTTCGTCCACCGCTATGCTTCCATTGCCGCTCCTCTGACGGATTTGCTTAAAAAGGATGCTTTTGTGTGGTCTCCGGTTTCTCATGATGCTTTTGTTCAATTGAAGTTAGCTATGACCAATACTCCTGTCTTGGCACTTCCGGATTTCTCTATTCCATTTACCTTGGAGACTGATGCATCGGGTACTGGTATGGGAGCTGTGCTGTTACAAATGGGTCATCCCATAGGCTATTTCAGTAAGAAATTCTGTGGGAAATTGCAGTCATCGTCCACTTACGTTCGTGAGCTGCACGCAATTGTTGAAGCCATAAAAAAATGGCGCCATTATCTTCTTGGTCGGAAATTTACAATTCACACAGACCAACGGAGTTTGAAGGAACTCATGTCACAGGTCATTCAGACTCCCGATCAGCAATATTACCTTTCCAAGTTGTTGGGATATGACTACGACATTGTGTACAAACCCGGTCCAGAAAATAAGGTTGCGGACGCCCTTTCCCGGGTGTTTGAGGTGGGACCCCAGATGTGTGCCTTATCTGTCCCACAGTTTGAGGTTATAGCAAAACTCAAAGAAGAACTTCATTCTGATTCACAGTTGAGTCAACTCCTAGCAGATTTGGAACGTGACTCAAGTTCTAATCCGGGTTTCTCTATAGTAAATGGGCTACTGTTCTTTCAGGGTCGCATCTTTGTAGGAGCTCATTCGGCTTTCAAGCAACTACTCTTGGAAGAATTCCATGCTTCACCATTCGGGGGTCATATGGGGGTTAAAAAGACTTATGCTCGTCTCAGTGCTAATTTCTTTTGGCATGGTATGCAAAAGGATGTTGCCAAATTTGTCCAAAGTTGCCTCACGTGTCAACAAATCAAGGTTCCTATGTCACGTCCATCAGGCCTGCTACAACCAATTCCTATTCCTGCCGAGGTATGGGAAGACATAGCCATGGACTTTATAGTCGGGCTGCCTTCATTCCAAAACTTCACCACCATCCTGGTAGTGGTTGATAGGTTCTCTAAGGCCGCCCACTTTGGTATGCTGCCCTCACACTATACTGCTGCCAAAGTAGCTCACTTATTCAATGAGATGATCTGTCGTCTTCATGGTTTCCCTAAGAGTATTATATCGGATCGTGATTCAATTTTTATGAGCCATTTTTGGCAGGCCCTTTTTCGGATGAGTGGCACGAAGCTGCGGATGTCCACCGCTTATCATCCACAAAGTGATGGTCAGACCGAAGTCCTAAACCGGGTGCTACAACAGTACTTGCGCGCCTTCACTCATGAACAACCAAAGTCCTGGGGACGCTTTCTACCATGGGCAGAGTGGTGCTATAATACTTCTGTCCATTCGGCTACAGGAGTCACCCCGTTCCAGGTGGTTTATGGCCGCACACCACCTTCCATTCCTCACTACGTGACAGGATCTAGCAACCTAGAAGCGATCGATACCGAATTGACCGATAGAGACACCATGCTAGCTACTCTAAAACAAAAACTCCTCAAAGCTCAAAGTATCATGAAACAGGCTGCTGACAAGCATCGACAAGAGCATTCGTTCCAGCTGGGTGACATGGTTTTGGTCCGCTTGAAACCTTACAAACAACAGTCAGTGGCACAGAGGAGTAGTCACAAGCTGTCCAAGAGGTATTATGGTCCCTTCAAGATAATTAGGTGCATTGGTTATGTTGCTTTCGAATTAGAGCTGCCTCCTGGTAGTAAAATACACCCCGTCTTTCACTCTTCCTTGCTCAAACCATTTTACCCGGATGGTACTGACCGACCACTTCCCCTGCCTCCACTTAATTTGTTGAATCATCCTATCATACAGCCGTTGGCAGTTTTGGACACCGCTACTCCACCTGACCAGGATCGTGTTCTAATACAGTGGGAAGGGTTGTTTCCCGAGGATGCTTCTTGGGAGTCCTTGGAGGACATTTTGGCTTCTTATCCAGAATTACACCTTGAGGGCAAGGTGTTTGTCAAAGAGAAAGGGGATGATATGAATGAATTATCTGGACCTATAGTAAGAGAGGAAACCAACCAAGAAGAGGGTGATATGGGCTGGGAGGAACAAACAGTGGAGCACCAAATAAGCCCAAAGACCAGATGGTCTAGAAGGAACAAAGTGAGGCCCAAGTGGATGAAGGATTTTATGGTGTGAGTCATCAGATAATGGGGGAGTCTGTTAGGAAGTTGTTATCAAAGGGTATTGGCTAGTATAGATAAATTCTGTTTCTAGAACCGTCTCTACATGCCTGTGCGTGCTTACATTTTCTGTTATTAGTGTATGCATTTTCCTTTGCGTGAGTGGTTGTAAGCCTATAAAGGCAGGTTACTGTCATAAATAAAATACGGAAAAAGTTATTCAGTACCCTAGTGGTCTAAGGAGGTTGTTTTCCCTCGAAGAAGACATTAACATCTATCAGATTATATGATGTTAGGAAGTGATTATGTGAGTTGTGGGCCATAGAAATTGAGTGGAAATCCTTGGTTTGGACTAACCAAGATTAGGCCATTTATGTACAATTGAGCAAATTGATGTTTTAGAACACTTTGGTGTTGTGTTGTGTGATGGAAAAGTTATTAGATGTGTTGTGTGGTGATTGGCATGTGGAAGAATCAATGTAAAATTGATAACTGTTGAAAGTGGCAAAATGTGCCTAAAGTGTAATAATTCGCAAAACGTTGCGAAAAAGTCGTAAAACCATAAAACGGCGATTGAACTAGCCTTTGGGTAACCTAAGTAAGTGAAATAAAATGAGAAAGAAAATTTAGAAAAATAAAACCTAAAATAACCCTATGATAGCCTAACCTTAGAGGGAGAGAAGAGGAATTTGACGTTTTTGCGTTTTGACGTATTGTGACTGAAACTGACGGCTGTGCATGGTTGTACAGGTTGCCGTACGTGGACATAGACTTGGAACAGTGAAACAGTGGATTGCCCTTGGTCCTGGATCAAGTGGATTGAGGCGTTCCCTGTGTATCAAGCTATGAGTGGAGTTTCTGCGGAGCTCAGTGGACGGATAAATAGAAAGGTAACCTCTTGGTACTGGGGCTTGTTCCCCTTTTGTGTTCCACCTTGCTAGTTGATGGCAATGGTAGGAAGTGTGTATGAGTAGTGTAGAACAGCATGAGCATGCATGTGCATTATCACAGTGGGTACTTATGTACCAGATCTCTGGCCAGTAGATATTTTTAGCCTTCGGGCAAGTGTTTCCGGACTGCCACTGGATAGGTCTCCGAGAGGGAGTTCCAGTTGACCCAGGGTCGTGGTGTGTTATCCGGATAGGAGCACACTAGGTTGTCTCGGGTGTATATGGTTGGAAGGGGTACCTTGGTGGGTTGTTCTATGAACACGCCAGGGGTAGTACCCATAGGCGTATAGCCGAGGACATGGCGTGGTATTGGTAGCTACCATCCCGCATGTCGTAGTTGTTCTGATATATTCCCCCTTTCTCTAAATCCCTTGCTTTATCCCGTTTTATAACAGTGGTGTTGTTTTTATGCTATTTGTATACATCGAAGTGAACTATTGGGCGGAGTTTTCTCCAGAACCTCTTGGTTACTGAGATATATCCGTATATCTCACCCCGTCTCGGGACATTATTTCAGGATGTACCAGTGGATATGGAGCAGCGGGCAAGAAGCCCGCATGATGACGAGTGGAGCAGTGGTGTAGAGTTTAGCTATCATGTCATTTTAGTTTATGGATTTATTTGGCAAGTGAAGTGTAATATGTAAATAATTGTAGTTTAAAGTTAAAGTTGTAAATGTAAATGTAATCCAGTGTTGTATATGTACCATGGATGTATGTAATATGATGGAAGGGCTTTAGGCCTATTATAGGTTTATGATTATCCGTATTATGTTTTATGCATGAAATTGAAAGTAAACTGTTTATGTTTTAAGTGTATATTGGATTGGGTTGTAAGTGCCCCAAGGCGTTGTTGGACCTTGTGTGTGCCACCCATTGGATTTTGCTGGATTTCAGGTGTATTAGTGGTGTTAAACAGGTTATGCAAATTTGGGGATTTTAGGAAATACAAAGGAAACTCTGGCGAATTTTCTGTAGAATTGGCAGTTTCTGGGTGAACTTTGGAGGAGCGTATCTCTCTCCATAGTGGTCCGATTGGGACGTGCCATACGCCATTTTGAAGCTTAAGATGTCCCCTACGTTGTGTCAAAAGCCTAGGTTCATTGGTGGTGTGCGCAGCCCAGGGGGGGCTGTTGTCACGCACTGCCCTGTTCTGGCCAGCACCAGTGGGCAGATTCGGGTCTGTGTTGGGAAATTAATTCCCGCTTCGTTACTTGGTCAAATTAAGCGTACGATATATCAAATCGAAGTTTGAGATGTCTAGTTTATGGTGTAAAAGTTTGAGAGGCAGTGTCCTTGTGGTTAGGTGCAGTTTATTCCGTGAAGTTTGGACGTTTTAGGCTGTTTCGGAGTTGGTAGGCAATGTTGTTTGTCCAACTTCAAACGGCGATAACCGGAGCTCACGAGCTCGGAATCGAGTGTGTGATAGCTTGTTAGAAAGGTAATTGAATAAGGAAAAAAGATAACCTGGATTCTAAGTTTGTAGTTTTATTTTGTGTTCGTGGAAAAACAAATTAGCAAGTCCGGTTAAGTGGTAAAAACGTAAAAGTGAGGAATTGGCTAAGTGGGTTTATGGGAACCCCTTAGTATCTTGTATGTAATAAAATAAAGTGTATAATTAGTTAAGAAAGTCTTCCGCTAGTGTTTCAGTTACGGTCACAGCTTTTTATTATTACGCTTTTTATACTTTTACTGTTCGCGTAATAATCGGAAAAGTTTATTCTCATTTTTATAAATGAACTGCTGTGATTGTAACTGCACTTAATATCATAATTAATGTTAACAATACCGGTACGTAACGGGCTGTTACATGATACTTATACTAAGAGATGTGAGATGTGTACAGAACTTTGAGAAAATCTAGGATTTATGGAATAGAGATAATGTTATGAACCATGGCAAGCGAATAGTCAAAGTAAAAGAGTAAACAATATGTGAGAAGAATAAGCAAGGAAGAGATAATGGACTATGGATTGAACGGTAACAAGACAGAAGGAACTATTAAGAGTTAGAAAACGTGTACGAAATTACGAAGAGAATATGAATTATTGTAATAGTGACTATGTTATAAACCAGGTCCGACGGGTAACCAAAACGAAAGTAAACTACCAGTGAGAAGAATGACACGAGAGACTAAAATGAATTAACTTATAGGTAACAGGTGTATATTATACCACTACACTAAGATTATTGGGGGTAGCCCATGTGAAGATACCAAAGATATTTTGATGTTATATACAGAGGTGATACAGACACCAAATGGACTGGGTCCATGTGTGATCTTGAGTGTACGGAGTACCAGTTTTGCCGTTGTATACAGATATGTTAGAAGCATGAACTCCCCTGTGTACTGGGTACACGTTTGCTGTTATATACAGATGTTTTATGAGTATAAAGTTCTCTGTGCACTGGGTGCATGTAATATGATTTGATAGTAGGAAGATCTCAGTGGGGCCTATGTGTCAGGAGTGTATAACTATCTCTGTGCGGGTTAAGTTCCCGGAGACTAGTAGTATTTGATTTGAGTAATGAGAAATGAGGAAGTGTTCCACATTGGTGTAACGATTAGTATGGTAGAGATAATTGATGTAAATGCACAAAGAAGAAACATATGGGGAATGCTCCTAGAATAGGGACAGCTAGTGGTAAGATATTATTACGGCATGGATCATATGGGTGGATTCTCTGATCGGTGGGTCATTACATCTGGGGCCCTTAGGACAGCAAGAGCTCGAGGGGTTAAACCTGTGAATGTTGTTACCCACTGTATTGAGAGAGTTTTTCCATATGGTTAACGCAAAATGCGAGGTCATATATTTGTAAATGGACAATAGAGTGTCAGAATTGGGTATGAGAGGTGAGGCTCAGTGTGTAAGAATTTAGAAGTGTGATAGTGAAGCACTATTGTGGGTGTAAAGTAAGTCTGATGAAATAATCTTTGTCTCTAAGTGAGGTAGCAAGTTAGTTGGAATCCTCGTCTTATGACCAAAAAAGGATAATAACGTGAGATAAAGTTGACAGATTGAGTAAGTGTTCTTCTAGGAAGGCTAGTGATGATCAAGATTTCAGGTTAAAACAATGATTTTTTAGCCCCAAGAAAAAGGTAAGTTGTAATAGAGTCAAGTGCGAACGTGTATTAATAGATGGAAACTATAGTTGTAATTGATTACCAAAAAGTGAATAGCTTGGTTTTGCTGGTAAAGTAGATTGAGAAGTGTTATATATAATCGCATATGCCACTTATGGTGGAAAGTGCGTGAAAAATACACAATATTGATGTTGTTGTTGGGTAAGTACTAATGACGTATGGATGAGTGTTTGTGGTAACTTTGAATATTCCGATATACTGATGTACCAACTGGTGGTGAATTGTAGAAGTAGTGGCAATGATGGAATTGATTTTAAGTGACTTGATAATTAAGTGTCAAGGATTCCTAGCGAATAGGACTTGTATATGAGAGATATGGAATTTTTAATAGTCCATCAGTTAATAGTGAAGTGAGTCAGAAATTGATTTGTTCCAAACTGTTTGGTGGAAGTTAGTAAAGCTGTAAGGTAATAGTGTTTCGAGTTTGACATCCTGGATTAAATGACGATGATTACGAGAAAGTGGTATAAATGAGTGGAACATATGGTTAAGTTGTAACATCGGAGTGGAATGAAAGTTAAAAATAGTTAGTGGGTGAAAATATTAAGCATGAGTCCTCAATATGGAGGTCATTGATGAGTGTTGTGTTTAGACCGTGAGAGGTTTGAGAATAGAATTGAGCTGACCGAGTTAATAAAGTTGAGATGGTTCAGTTAATGAAGAAAGTAATAATGAGTGTAAATTATGAAAATGATTAGTAGATGGAAAAATTCAGGAGTGTATTGTGGTTAAAGAACCTTAAAAGGTTAATCGGAAATATAAACTATTATGAGGATTGTGAATTTCGTATCATGAAGAGAAAGATATGGTTATGAGTACCTAAGAAGAGGTGAAGACACGTGACAAGGAAAATAAAGTATATGAGTATAGAATTTAATGTGAGTCGGAATCATAAGAAATGACAAAGTGCCCTGGAAACTAGAAAGTGTGTGTTTCGGTGAAAGCTAAGAAAACAACGAAATCATAAGAGTTGTAACAGTAATGGAAAGGACTAGTGTGTTTGGGTATGGTTGAAACAGTGAGGACAACGAAAAGAGCTAAGTACTAAAGAAAGTGTGAAGATACATGAGAATGGTTAGAGCCTATTATGGAAACAACTAGAGATTTTTGGGAACAGCATTGGGTCAGAAAGACAGATGAAGATGAGAATGAGATGAAGTGAGACAAACGAATTGTAATGTGGTCGTCTATTACCTATAAGTTGGTGAAAGTGTAACCCTAAGCCGTGAAGAGCTTAAAGTATTGCGAATTGAAGGTCGTGGCACCATAAATGACAAGTGTAAAATGAGTATATTATGAACTACAGTGAGCGAAATAGCAAGAGTGGTTTAAGGAAACAGTGAAAGATATAATGAGTTAAGGGGCTAGATCCCCGAAATCATCAAGTTTGTGAAGGACTAAGTAATGATGGATACCATGGAAATGAGATTCTTCGATTACACCCCGTGTTACGGGATCGTTAAGATGTAATTTTATGGGCAAAAATCTAAAAGGTGGGGTGATTATAACAACTCGCAATTCTAAATTAAATAATTAAAGTATTAAGTGAGTAATTAAGTGATGGACTAGTGAAAATCCCAAAGGATAGGCCAAAATACAAAGAAAGGGCAAAACGGTAATTAGCCAACACGCAACCCTAGGAAGATAAAAATTGAGTAGAAGGTCTCAAATGATAAAAATAAGCCTGGAAAAGGATTCAGAACGAAAAATTGAGTGGATAGGAAAGTTTCAGAAAAATCAGTGAATAGTGTTTTTTCGCGGGTAAAAATACCGCAGTACGATTGCACCGTAAAACGTGACAGTGGAATTTTGAGCTCTAGGTTTCAAATATGATTTATACGTGGTTTATAGAGTTAGGAAATATGATTTTTGGAAATATTCGATGGAATTAAGTCAGTTTGGAGAAGCGTGCCAACGGCGCGCGCTGTAGCTTAAAACAGTGTTTCCTTCGAACAACCAGAAAACTCCGTATCCATCTGATAAAGTATAATTAAGGGACAATGGTCAATGTTAAAAATTATAATTTCTAAATAAGTTTTGAAATTTCGGACGTTTAGTGAAATCGAAGGGAAATTCGGATGAGTTTTAAATCGCGTGGGACCCACCCACTTAAAAGTCACTTAAGTCCACATTACCTAAGCACTATTCATCATCTCCCCTCCTTTCCCTCTCTCCTCATGCAGCGCGCATAACCCTCTCTTTTTCCCCCCTCACTATGCAAGTTTTCTTCTCTTCCTAACTCAACCATTTCTCAACCAAATCCAACAAAGTTTGTCTTGAATCTTGATGGGAAACACTTCCTAAACACATTGGTACCACTTTCAAGCCTTGAAATCGCGTGTGGGAGGAGATCTAGCCCAATTACAGCCGCGGTTTTGTTGAGGATTCTTGTGTTCTTGGAGCTTTTTCATTCTCCAATGGTGGAGTATGCTTAGGAGGAGCCATATACCTTGCATTTGGGTGAGTTATTTCAACGTTTCATTGTTTGATTTTGAATTTGGATTATGGACCCTAAAGAGGGATTTTATGATGTGTTGTGTTAGAGAGCTCAAATGGAAAATGTCTATTAGAGGATAATGCCTTAGAATGATGTATTAAAGCTAGAAATGCTATGAAATTTTTTGGTGAAAAATGTTGATTTTAACTTAGTAAAATTTTGAGGTGTCAAGACTTTGAACTTTGAAAATGTGTTAGGAGTGCATTGGTGAGTGGTTGTATGATTGTATGATGATATAATAGGATGATATGAGGTGTGGAGTGGTTAAAATTGATGGAAATTCATTGGATATGAACTAGTGAGAATTCGGCCATTTGAGGTAAATTGGGGAATGAATGTTTTGGAAAATTTTGAGTGATGTGTTATATGTTAAAAAGGCAATTAGAGGGCTTGTGGAAGAATCAATGTAAAATGATAAGTGGTGTAATTGACATAAAAGATCCTAGAGTGAAATATTTCGTAAAACGATGCGTAAAAGTTGTAAAACAGAAAAACGGCGATTGAACTAGCCTTTTAGTAACCTAAGGAAGTGTAATAAAATGAGAAAGAGAATTTAGAAAAATAAATCCTAAAATAACACTATGTTGGCCGAACCATCCAAGGGGTGGGGAGGGTTTTTGACGTTTTCGCGTTTTGTCGTAATTTGACGTAAACTGACAGCTATACATGGTTGTATAGGTTGTCGTACTTGGATTTAAACCCGGAACAGT
>JAVKPL010012486.1:0-60770 GCA_032173675.1 Gastrolobium villosum | reverse complement strand
CTATGTGGGTACCTAGTTTCAGCATATTGTTGTGTTGATGGTCTACCTTCATGATTGCAGGATGCACCACTACTCTGACCTTCAGTCGTTTAGCACTTTAGTTTGCAGCTGAGGGGCCTCTTTAATTTTTGTCATCATTTCGTTCTCAACTTTTGTAATTTCGATGTCACGAATTTCTTCCTGGAAAGACTTCAGACAATTTCATATCTCTGAACCTCTCGATTACATCAAAATCTCTCATCATCATGCTTGCCATGCTCACTGACTTTCGGCTCAATGCATCCGCTACAACATTAGCCTTGCCGGGATAATATTCAAATTCGAAATCGTAATCCTTTAAAAATTCGAGTCCACCGTCGTTGCCTCATATTCAACTTCTTTTCATAGAATAAGTACTTAAGGCTCTTGTGGTCACTAAATATGACAAACTTCATTCCATACAAGAAGTGCCTCCACTGTTTCAATCCAAAAACGATTGCCACAAGCTCTAAGTCATGAGTCGGATAGCTTTCTTCATGAGGTTTCAATTGCCTCGAAGCATACGCTACCACTCTCCTATCTTGCATCAACACACAACCCAATCCCTTTTCGAGCATCACTGTACAACTCAAATTCACCTCCGGATCAGGAAGTACTAACA
Source organism: Gastrolobium villosum (assembly GCA_032173675.1). NCBI lineage: Eukaryota > Viridiplantae > Streptophyta > Magnoliopsida > Fabales > Fabaceae > Gastrolobium > Gastrolobium villosum. Next base: position 60,130 of record JAVKPL010012486.1, on the reverse strand, counting down.
CTGGAGCAGTCGTCAACTTTTCCTTTATCTTCTGAAAACATTCTTCGCACTCATGCGTCCAAATAAATGGAGTGTCCTTTCGGGTTAACGGGTCAATGGCAAAACCATTTTAGAAAATCCTTTAATAAATCTCCGGTAATAACCAGCCAAACCCAGAAAACTCCTTACTTCAGTCACAGTCTTAGGCCTCTCCCAATCAATAACTGCCTCAATTTTATTAGGATCAACCGCCACCCCATCAGCAGAAATGACGTGACCCAGAAATTGCACTTAAGAAAGCCAAAATTCACACTTAGAAGGCTTTGCATATAACTGTTTATCTCTGAGGATTTGCAACACAGTTCTCAAGTGATCCTCGTGTATAGCTCTTCTTGGAATATATCAGGATATCATCAATAAACACAATCACGAATTGATCCAGAAACGGCTTGAAAATGCAATTCATATAATCCATAAACACCGCCGGAGCATTAGTGAGTCCAAATGGAATTACCTGATACTCATAATGTCCATATCTAGATCGGAAAGCAGTCTTCGAAATATCTTCCTGCTTAATTCGGATCTGATGATAACCTGACCTCAAATCAATTTTCGAAAATACACAAGCACCCCTCAACTGATCAAGCAAATCATCTATGCGAGGGAGAGGATACTTGTTCTTAATAGTAACCTTATTCAACTGACGGTAATCAGTGCATACAAATATCACTGGTGCTCCCCACGGGGACACACTAGGCCTAATAAACTGCTTAGCCGAAAGCTCCTCAATATGCTTCTTTAACTCGGCTAATTCCGGTGGTGACATCCGATATGGAGCCAGAGAAATGGGTCCCACACCAGGCAACAAATCAATGGTGAACTCAATCTCTCTGTGAGGTGGAAGCTGCGGAATCTCATCCGGAAACACATCCACAAACTCCTTCACCACGGGAATATTGTCAATCTCCTCATGACTTCCACCCACTAAACCCCCCACAAAGACATATCCCAATGCCCCGGCCCTCAAAGCCTTTCTAACCTGCAGCACAGATAGATATGGGGAAGAACTAGTAGCAGAATCATTAGCAGAGAGCACAATTCTTTTTCCACAGTAGTCTATCATAACACAGTTCTTTGATAACCAATCCATTCCCAAGATAACTTGAAGACTGATCATCGGCAAACAAATAAAATCCAGCACATAATCTCGGCCTTCATATTTAAATTCCACATCCTTGCATAACACTGATGTGTAACACTTCTCTCCAGTAGCAGTCACCACTTTCATCGGAGGAGAAATGTCGTACATTTGCAAGTTTAGCCCAACGGCCATAAAATCAGACATACAGGAGTGTGTAGCTCCTGAGTCAAACAAAACTTCAATATCCATATTATCAATATAAATTATACCTTTCACAAGATTTGGAGCCTTTTCTGATTGCTGACGGTCCATGGTGTATACTCTACCAACCGTCTGTGCCTCGATCATGGGAGGAACAACAGAAACAGGAACAGCCGCAGCTTGAACTGCCATAGTCCTCACTTCAGTCTGAGGACATTGTCTCGAGTAATGGCCGGGCCTTCCACATTTATAACATATAATTTCACCGGTGGCACACTGGCCTCTATGCTCCCTCCCACATCCTTTACACTTAGGAGGAGGTCCTCTATCAACAAAATTCTTCTGAGTCCCCGGCCTCTTGAATATATTTGCTGGGTTGTTCGCACTCAGCTTCTTATCTTTCATCTTTTTATTCTTCCAATAACCAGAGCCCGTTGTTTTATTGGAAGTAGGTGCTTGGGCCTCAGAAGGCTTCTTGGTACTGGACACACCATATACCTCTTCTACCTTCCGGCACTGATTCACAAACCGGCTGAACTCTCGGATGTCACAGTTTGACATCTTCCGAGACATCTTCTCATTCAGACCCCACTGAAACTTGGAGGTCATCTCAGCTGAAGTGGGCAAAGCTCGCCCATAATTAGCATATTTCACCAATTCATTGAACTTGGCAAAATATTGATCAATAGACATTGACCCTTGCTTCAAATCGTTGTACTCATTCTGCTTCCTCTCCCTAGCCTCCCTAGGAAAATAGTTGTCCAAGAACAGCGTCTCAAACAATCGCCATGTAATTTCCCGGCCTTCAGCTTCTAAAGGCTGCACAGTATTAGTCCACCAATCCTCCGCTTCCTCTTCCAACATGTAAACGGAGTAGACCAATTTCAATGCATCGGGGCATCTCATAACCCTGAAAATCTTCTCCATAGCTTGGAGCCATTTCGCTGCCACCATAGGGTCATATTCTCCTTTAAAAGAAGGAGGTTTATGTTTTCTGAAAGCCATTAATCTTCTTTCTTCGGCTTCGTGCTCATCAACCTGTTCTGCATGCGGTTGACTCACCTCAGTGTGATGGCTATGACTACCTGAGTGGTGACTCGCTTCACCCTCATTATCACCCGCTCTGTCTTCTTCATTTTGAGCAGGTGGAGTAGGCGTGGCAGTGCGAGGAGGAGGAGAGGGTTGCCGGTTCTCGGGTCTAGCACCCCTCATCGCCCTCAGCTCATTCATCATTGCGGTCATAGCATTCCGCGTATCCTCATTTGTCTTAAGCAAGTTCTCGTTAGCACGACGACTAACTTCCAACTCCCTGTGCACAGCTGCCAGGGTTTCAACCATAGGATCCGGCTGCCCAACCGTTGCCCCACGACCACCACGGGGCCTAACCAAAGCAGCCAAAACAGGATCTGGCTGAGCGTTTGCATTCGATGCCTCGGTGTTATTCCGGTTCCTCGTCATGACACTACACAAGTTACACCCAGAAATGAGTTGATCAGGCTCACACTAAGTGATCACAAATGCAATAATCATCAAGAGTACCAAAACAACTACAAAGCATTAAACACTAAACACATATAACAATAGTCCACAAGTTTCCCTACAAAACTGCTCTGATACCATAAAATGTAACACCCCGTTCTAGAACCGGTTTGTTAACATTGACTTATGATATTAAGCGCAGTTACAATCACATTGGTGCAATTAAATCCGGTTAAATTTTTCTTTTAAAGCAAGCCGAATTAAAATTACCCAATTGCGTGACCATAACCATAATGCATTGCGGAATAACATACTTAAAGCTTAATACCATACTTTCATTTCATTTATTACGGTCTCCATTTGCCCATAATTTTATAGGATTTTTCATTACTTACGCGTGGGTTCAAACCGCGCTCAAATCGGAGCACCGTAGCCCAAGTTATGAGGTTTTTAAGAAATGGAATGCTGAATTTCCCAGGACCCCTACGCTTCAAGCGTGGATCCCACGCTTCGAGCGTGGACAGTCAGAAGGTGGGCGCTCCAAGCGTGGATCCCACGCTCCAAGCGTGGACATTCGGGAGCAAGCACCCAAAACAGGGCAGTTTGACCTACCTGTGGTGTTTTAACCATAACTTGAGTTATACTTATCCAAATTACACAATCTTGGTCTCTATGGAAAGCTAAGAAACATATCTACAACTTCCATCAAGACACAAGGGTCCAAATCTATCGTATAGGATACGAAAATTGGGCAACAAAACAGGGTACCTTTGTTTTAATTTGGTTTTCCAATCTAAAGGTCTTCTTTCACCTAATTTACATCATATAATCCTTTCAATACATGAATTCTAGTCTCTCTAGATACTCATACACTAAGAGAATCATGCATATCATTTCATCATATATGCAAATACCCAATAATTACAACATTACATCATGTTTACAAGTTTCAATTACAAATCATGGGACTTAGCTACAAAACACTATGATCAACTCCTTGGCTCCCATCAACAAAAGAGATACCAAAGGGGATGAGCATAGGCTAAGTCCAACCAATTAAAACATAGCATGCATATGACAATTGTCTTTCATTTACAATCCTATACATAGGAACTACAAAATGGCATGCTTAATCACAATGATGAAACTCTTCATGTATCAACTACTTCAAATATGGCCACTTGCCATCAGAGTCTCCTGCAGCATCCTTTCCTGAAAGGGGGTCCCCAACCACACGGGGTGAGATATACGAATATATCCAGTAAACCAGGGGTCCTTGGAGCATCTCTCCACCCCATAGTTCAATAACAGTGTAATAGCAATGACAATAATAATGCAGCAAATACATATCCATGCAAGTGTACACAACATCTCCAGGAGAAATCCCTCGAGCTCTCGAGCTGTCCTAAGGATACTCAGATGCAAATAGTCCTACTGGCCAGCTAAACTACCAAGTATGATTTACGCATCGTCATGCAACATACCAACATAGGGAAACACCATCCTATGCCACACCAAAGCATGCAAATACGTATAACAAAGCATTACACTATTTCATTGCATTTATATACAACAACACACCATTACCCGTTCAGGGCTTGGTGGAACAATAAAGGGAATTACACCCAAGGTCCGAAGGCTTACCTCAAAGCTTCCAACTAAACCTTTGTTCTTCACAACACAACATTAACTTCAAGGAGCTAACCGAGCTCCATAGCTTGCTCCAACGGTTGGTTATTCACGGTTGGTCCAAATGCCTCAATCCTAAGCATCACATGGACAATATCAACAATCAACCCAAACCAAACCATTGATTACACCAACAAGCCAAACCATAGTCAAATGCATAATTTTGTAATTTTCCAAACAAAATCATATGACTATATAAACTTATTTTCACCGATTAAATGTCATTCCTAGCATTTTTCTCAACATGCACTAGGCCTCAATCTTTCTAGAACATAGCCCATTTACTCAACTTTTCATAAACCCTAAACACTATTCATCATCTTCCCCAAACATACATTTCTCATGAAAATAAAGTTCAAGAAGTAGAATCTTACCACCAATGGTTGCACAACCAAGGATTGGTTACTCCTCAAGCTTCCATGGAGGTAGAAGCTAACAAATCTCTCACTTTCTCCACATGGGTCGCAACTTTGGAAGGAAATATCTCAAACCACAACACCCCCCACCAAGATCCAAGCTAGGATTGTGAAAGAGGGGAAGATTTGGAGTGGTTTAGGCTTTGGAATCAGTCAAAACCATCAAGGTTTGCATACTCTAGGGTTTTCTCCCCCTTTTCCCCTTTCTCTTCCTTTCCTCTTCCTTCTTTTCTTCTTTTCTTTTTCTTTTCCCCTCTCTTTGCTGCGCACGGGTTGGGGTTGGGGAAATGGGGTTCTTTAAGTGGCTTGCCACTTAACTTAGGTTAAGTGGGTGTTGGTTCATCTATCTATTCAACTCCATTAATTACCAAACTTTACCCAACAGTCTGGAATATTTTTCTAGGAATATTTCTACTTCCATTTTTATATTTTGGGTACTTTTATCTACACCCATTTATACACCTTAATTTTCACAGAGTACACTTTTTACCTCAAAAGTGACCCAAATTAATTTGTTAGGGATTTTACTTATTTTTACTCACTAATACATGCTTAATTATCTAATCACATGTATTTTTCTAATTAATTATATTGGGCTATTATATAACCATAATTTAGTTCTATAATGATAATGCACGATCAACAGAGTTTAGTTTCATTGAGTTTTTTCGCATTGATTGGTTATTCAATTAATTTGATTTTGGTCGGACTTAAAGTTTTAGATATAAATAATAAGGGAAAAGTTATAATTACAATTATTTTTACAATCATATCTTATTACTATTGATTTCCACCAATCAACGGTTATCATTTATTATGAATTAATAATTAATTAATGAGTTTAATTTGCTAAAATCATAACCGTTGATTGATGGAAATCAACAGTGATAAAATATGGTTGTAAGAGGTTGTAAAAAAAAGGTTGTAACTATAACCTCCTTCAAATAATAATTATATATTCAAGCATATTTTATTTTTAAATATTTTTAGAAACATCATAACCCGTTTCTGGGCAAAAAATTTAATACATTATCATAGTTTTGGGGAAGGATATATTTACCACCAAAAAATATTTACTACCCTTACAACCAACTTAAATACCGTTGATTTTCGTCAATCAAACTGTTATACTTTATTGGAAATTATTGTGTTGTACTTATTAATTAATTATTAATTCTTAATAAATTATAACCGTTAGATTGACGGAAATTAATGGTGATTAGATCGGTTAAAAAGTGATAAATATTTTTTGTAATAAGTATATTCTGCCCCATTTATTTTAATAAAAAAATTATAAAAACACAATCGTTTTAAATTAATTTACAGATTTATTATATTTAATATCGCAAAGAAAGAAAAAAAGGAAATCCAGAGTGACCAAACTCTCGTGAAAAAGGCAAGATTACTTTCTCTAAAAAAAAACGTGACCAAACACCCAAATTTTCACAGATTCAGCTTCTAGGGATGTACTTTCGATCGAGGGATGAAACACTGGGTCAGGACTCAGGAATTGATACATCATGCAAATCGAAGTCAAAGTATAGCTACACGCGCCCGCGCGCGCGCGTAGAAAAGAAAAATTATTACAGACTGTTCTTTATCTTGATACACGTTGTAGATCTCTGAAAAAAGTAGCAGTACTAGATACCTGGCACGTAATGGACTTGCGTTTTTTAGTAGATTTTAATGATTTTGTCTAAATTCGCTTCAAATAATTCTCGTTTCTAATAATACAATGGGAAAAGTGTAATAATACAATGGAAAGTGTATGTCATTTTAAAGGATGTAAAGTTGTGTTATTTTAAGAGAGAGAAAAAAAAGAGAAAATAGAATTGACCAAAAAAATAAAGGTGCGTATCCCAACTCTTTGTGAGAGTGAAAAGATATAAATTGTGTCATTTAAAAAATCATTTTTTTCTAATACAATAGTAAGACTTTCTCATCCATTTATCTTGTACTCCTTCATTGTGGATTGATACTCCATACGTTTTCGGTGACCACTACATGAAATAGCAAAATTATAATTCTCTAAGTAAAGCAGATTGATTCCGTTGATACGCATCAAAACACTTGATCATTTGTATAAATATTTATGATTGATTCTCATTATCAGTTTTTCATGCCATTAAATCTTAATTTTTTCTTTTTGGTATGTAACCTGGAGGGTATTCGGTCCGGGTGGACTCTAAATATTCACTTCATAGGTAACAAATCTATGCGCTCAGAGATATTTATTAGAGAGAGAGAGAGAGAGAGATCGTACGAGCATATAGCCAATGTATCAATCACTTTGCACTAATAATAGGCCTATAGCCAAGGTGTTGGTGTGTGCGCACAATGATAGAGCAGGGAATTCAGAGTGTGTACCTAAGAGGCTTAAACTCTTTATTTATAAAAGGGATTACTTGTAGGTGTAGAGTCCTGATAGGATTGTGACTGTTGGGGGATATGATAAATTGTTTTATCCTTTATCCCTTGATGATAGGATGATGAGATTATCCTTATCTCTTTAGTCTACCATTGCTATTATGTTGTTAAGATAAGGGCCCATGAAGTGGGTCCAGAACAATTTCCCCACAGTCCGATAATTTGAACGTTCATGCTGTCGGGCTGAAATGTTTTTCTTGCACCTCGAACACGTCTAGGTTCATCCTTAATTGCCATCTCTTGGCATTCTTGTGTTGCTATGCATGACTTCCTTTGGTGGGGGCTTGATCTATTTTTTGTGTTGTGAAGTACATTGTTGAGTTTGTTCTCGATCTTTATTTTCTTTGACATGGCCATTTTAATTTCAACTTCTATCATGCTTTCATTCTGCATCTTGCTGTTCTTTTTGTTAGAGTTGCATTAGCTCGACTTGTGTTGTCGAGGCTTTATCTTCTGTGAGCCCGGATTGTCTTATTGAGGCTCTACTTTGTACTGCTTTCCAGGGTGCTTTAGAGATTTAGGCTCGGTATGTTGCCTTTTGTCTCTTGTCTCATTTGTTATTCAGGCCTGAATTGTAATGTCGTAGGTTTCTTGTTCCACTTATCTTCTATGCCAAGGTCTTTATGTATATGAAGGCAGTTTTCACCTTCTTGAGTGCTTTTAAAGCCAATAGTGTCACTGTAGTCTTAATTTGCACCGCTTTATGGGGTGCTTTCAAGTGTTGGGTTCATAGCACAGACCCTAGGACTGATACGTTCAATCGTGGGTCTTCGCTATCTATCATGTCTTCTATACAGGTGTCTTAAGCATGGACTCAGCTCGATTTTTTTATATCTAAGTGTAGGTAGAATATTACTGAATAATTCACCTTCTTATCAAATAGGATTGGATTTTAAATTCTATACAAATAAAAATATTGAGAAAGTTTGAAAATGAAATTGAAAAAGAAGAGTATTGAGGTTGAAAAAAAAATACTGAAAAAGAAAGGAGGAAAGAGAGAGAGGAAAGGATTGTTTGTTTAAAACTGCTTACACTTATATGGTGCTCACTTAATCCATTTTTAGCTAATGTGGGACTTCACCTTCTCACACTTGGATTCCTTAACATCTATACCTCCCTCAAGGTTGAGTCGGGGTTCTCAATCATCAAGACTTTGATCTCCCATATCTTCAAGACTTTGGTCTCCCATAGGCTAATCCACTATTGGCTTTGATACCACTTGTTGAGCTGTGCATGGAGAGTTCATGGTGAGAAGAGACTGTCATGGGCCAAGTAACATTAAATGGCTCGAAACACTACAATCAAATCCAAAACCTTAAAACATTAGTTGCATAGGTCCTTCTACTTATATAATGTTCACTTAATCCATTCTTAACTAACGTGGGACTTCACCCGCTCATACTTGGATTCCTCAACACTTTTCTCTTTTCTTCTTAACTTAACTTGATCAATTGGGTGTCCAAGAGATGCTAGGAGCTATCAAAACAATTGTATCATCCATTTTCTCTATATCGAATTAACAATATGACTAAATCACAAAAGTAAAACATACCTTAAGCAATTCAAGAAAACTTCAATCACTCTAATGTGACTAGCTTCAGAGATGGATATAATGGAATTCTTTAATATGCTCTGGGACTATCGTGATCCTTCTGCTCAAAAATTGACACCTGTATTAAATTTATTTATTTTTCTTTTCTCTCTCCTCTCTTCTCAATTTTTTCTCTCTTACTCCCACCTCAATCTCGGAAATATCTTTTATGCTCCTGGGACCACCAATAATTCGTGCTCCCTCTCACAACATCAATTTTTCTTTCCTTTTTTACCCTTGATATTTTTTTTCTTTTTCACTTTTACCCTTTCATTTATATTAAGAGACCACCCAAAAAACGATGATCCCGGACCACAATAAATAATCTCCTCAATCTCATCTAATTTTTTTAAGTCCCGGCGCACGATATAAGAATGTAAACAGACCGACAGGAATTTTACTTGAGGGGAAAAAAAAAACAGAGAGAGAGAAAGAGAAGGGGGAGAAAAAAGGGACACTGTTCAAGTTGCTAATCCAAAACAATTAACCGCAAAAAGCTTCTCTTAACACAATCATATAAATTCAGAGTGGTGCAACTTTCATTTTTCAAGAGGTATTCATCGAGAGCATTGGTACTACCGTTGGACTAAGTGTTGAGTACGAATTTCATATTTGTATTATGTATTTTTCAGAATACATAATATAAATATTCAAATTATTTTTTTCTTTCTTTTCACATCAGCCAATAATTTCTAAGAAAAAATAAAAAAATATAACTTTAACATTTACACTATAAATTTTTGAAAATACATAATATAAATATGACTGACAGTATATTAAAATTTTCCCTATTCAATATACAAAATCAACTAGCAACTACAAGAAGTACAGGATAAGATACAACAAGTTTTTGTTCCCGGCCGACTGAAGCAAACAAAAAAAATTCAAATTACATGAGCCGATTAGGATGACCTTTTAGAAAAAGTGTATTTTATGCTTTATTTATTTTAAAAGTGTTTTTTATAAAAGATAATATTATATAGATATTTTAAAAAAATATTTATCTTTTGAAAAAAAATATTTAGCTTTTAACTTCTGTTTTTTATAAAAATTAAAATATTTAGCTTTAAAAAAATAGAATTTTTACTTTTTTTTTATAACTTATTTGACATTCAAACACTAATTTTGTAACGAGAATAAATTTTTTTTAAGCAGATTTTGAATAATAAAAAAAAAACCTGCTCTAATTACCCCTATCTTGTAGGAACTCATCAAACACACAAAATGATGATACTTCTCACAAATTCAAAACAAACGGCAATAAGTACAACATAATTAGAATTAATAAGTTACACCTTTCTTCTTTAATTGCATGCTCAGTAAGACTTAGTTTCTTGAATGCTCCTTGGTCTCCCCTCTCAAGTGTCAACACTAGGATGAGACACATCAGATGCAAACCTTTCATATGAACCTTTGCATGAACGAGACAATCACGAGTGTTCTCTGCTGAGATAATCATGAAGATTCTCCTTTGGACACGTCACAAATCCCAACTCGGTGAGCAAAATTCCAAATTTAAAGCTCTACTACAGATAAAATTAATCTCAACACCTCTCTGCCTAAGCCAAAGACAACACATGAAATGAAACACTTATTATATATACATATACCAGTTCTTATCCGTAACTAATACAAGGAATATCATAGACCCAGAAGAAAAATTAAAGGAAAAGTTGAGAGAGAAATAATGGCTTGGCAGTGGAATGAGAGAAGAGAAGGGATCCAGAGTTGAAGAAAGAGTGGACAGAGAAAACTTTGTCCTACATTTCTGCTCCTCCTCTGCCACTGCTTGCACTTGTTGCCATTGTGGTGTTCTTGTTATGGGGTTCATCATATTCAAACCACAAGTCACCCATGCAAACAACAACAATCTACGTCAACTTGTTCCTCTTGTTTTAGTCCTCATAGTACAATGTGGTCGCCTTCTAGTTCCAGCAACGGATGTGAAAAGTTGAAATGGTGGTGATGGAGGGCCATCACCTTGGGGTTGGGCTGTTTTAGTTGTCTTGCTTTTGATTTTGATATCCTATCGACTTCACCCTATCTTGCAAAATAGGGCGCATCATTAAAAGTATTGTTACAAAGACTAATTGGGCATGCTGAATTTTAAGTTCTGAGGTACCAATTTAGGAATTAGCACTATTAGACTATGATTAAGTTCATTCACTTATTTTAGTTATCGTATAAGAAAATAGTTGCTTAAAGGTATCACATAATAACAAATTAACAATTCACCTTTAGGCCCCCATACTGAACATAGCTTGTTTATCTCATTATCATCCACAATAGGTTGAATAGAAAACATACATGAAACTGCTAGAAAGTACGAAATATGATAAGCCAACTAACTAGGCATTCTATTTGTGCCCCTTCCATAAAAGGGAAGGTACGCTCTGTTCGTTCCTGAAGAAGTTAAAAGGATCAACCTTAGTCTTCACATGTGCCAATCTTTTGAAGTTGTTCTTGAAATACTTAAGACCCCAAATGCTAGCTTGTTTATAGCTTGTGTACCCTTCGTTATTCACCCCAATGTCAAGGTCTCTATAATTGAAATATGCAGCTCTAGGAGACTTTGAAACGAAAGGTTCCATATAACTGTGAAGTCTTCTAATCCAACTCATGTGCCTTTGTGCTACCTCATCCCCTTCTTGAAGCCAACGCAAAGAGTACTGAATCATGTATAAGTTTCCACATCTATGGGGGAATGGAATTTCAGACTCTGAAATCTTATCCATTATGCCACCGTAAGGAAAGAGTTCCATCATTACACCTTGAGCCACATCTTCATCAAACATTGGCCATATACCTTCTAGGCCAATTTCAGGAATGGGATTTCTCACATAATCAGATTTTGCTTTGAAAAAACCCATTACTGTTTGTGTTCTGTTCAGCAAAATTTCAAGGGAACCAATTGGAAAGCCAAATAAGTAAAGGGTCGACTCTATCCAGCTCATCTCAGTACAGTCTTCTCTGACCAAACCCAATTCTGGAAAACGCTCTTGCATCAAGGGAATGAGTTTATCTACCCCTCCAAGAAACAAGAAATTGAATAGAGCTTGTACTTTTAGCTTCCCTTTTTCACTTGAATTTACCATCTGCAATATGATGTTAATGGCTATGTCCTCATGAAGTTTATTTGCCACAAATTGCCACCTATGAATAAGCTTGGTTGCATTTTGTTCCAATGTTCTTGGAACTGTGCATACTGTCACAGTTGATGGAACTGGAACGAGTTTCACCTTCCATGCTAGGATGACACCAAAGCTTGCTCCCCCACCTCCTCTAATGGCCCAAAACAGATCCTCACCCATGGATTCTCTGTCAAGAAGCCTACCATTCACATCAATTATGTGGGCATCAATTACATTATCAGCAGCTAGACCATATTTACGCATCAAGAATCCATAGCCACCACCACTTATGTGACCACCAATGCCGATATTGGTGCACACACCTGCTGGGAAGGCAAGAGTTTTGCTTTTCTGGCTAATCATATAGTAAAGTTCACCAACAGTTGCCCCAGCTTGAACCCATGCAGTGCTGTTTTCTACGTCTACTTCAATTTCTCGGTAGTTTATGAGATCAATTATGACAAATGGAACTTCAGAAACATAGGAGAGACCCTCATAATCATGGCCACCACTTCGAGTTCGAATCTGCATGCCATGGCTTTGGGAACATAATATGGTAACTTGAATATGGGAAACTTCTAGAGGTGTGACAATGACAAGGGGTTTAGGAGTTGTGTTGGATGCGAATCTGAGGTTTTGAATGGAAAACTCGAGAATTGATGAGTAAGAGGAGTTGGTTTGGGTGTAGACAACCTTAGAGATTGATGTGGAGTTATGGGAATTAAGGTAAAGACATTGAATGAAGTCTTCATGAGTATCAGCTGCCAAAGATGTAAATGAAAATAAAAGACAAACTATAACAACAGTAAAATGTGAGCCTCCTACGTGTTCCATTTTTGGATTTTTTGGTGCAATTGAGAAATGAAACCCGGTAGTCTCTTATATATATATTAATCAAGAGTGTGGACTCCTGTTTAGATGTATAGTCCCACATTGGTTGTATAAGCAACTAATGTGGCTTTGGTAAGGTCTTGGACACTCTCACCCTTTGAGCTAGCTTTTGGGGTGGTTTATCCCAAGGTTCTTTATATGGATTAACGATGCCTTAGAAAATTAGGTCTGTGCATAATCCACGTTTCAAGTCCAAAGGGCTCTTGTCTGAGAGGGCGTGTTGAGATGTATAATCTCACATTGGTTGTATGAGCAACTAATGTGGCCTTGGACACTCCCACCCTTTGAACTAACTTCTGGGGTGGTTTATTTCAAGGTTCTTTATATTAATTAACGTGTGCCTTAGCCAGCCATGCTAGAATAGTTAAGCACAAGCACATAAACTATCTAGAGATATTATAGGTAGGATTGAAATTTATGTTAAACTACTACGTACCACTAAAGATATGATAAGTTTTTAATATCTTATTCAAAGCAATATTTACTAATGAACATAAGAGTCAAGTTTCTTATTCCTACTAATTTTATCATATATGTACTGTACATGAGCGAACATTTTCATTTTCCAATAAATAAGTCAAATAAAAGCGAAATTGCATAAAAATAGTAATATGGGCGGGCGTATCTGATTACGGTGCGTGCACGCAGCTGAATACTTTCGTTCTATAATGATAACGCACAATCAACCGTTGGAATTTAGTTTCTTTGAGTTTTTTCGGATTGATTGGTTATTCAATTAATTTGATTTCGGTCGCACTCAATGTTTTACGATTCTGTATATTCTTGCTATAAAACTAAGGGATTTGTTAATATCATGTGGCATAAGATGACTTATCATATAGAAACAAATTATATTGATCCCATCATTTTTTAAAAAAATCAAAAAAAAAAAGAAGCAATGGGACTGACTTTAATGATAGTTCTCTTATACTACATAATAAGATAATTTAAACCCTAAAACTAATTAGACAAAATCTATTGAAAACGTATATTACGATATATAGATAAACGGCATTTAATGGAAACTGGTATAAAAAAGTTCATTTTGTCAACTGATGTATATAACTTATTTATATTGAGCTCAAAATAATGTCGTTTTGAGGCGAAAATTAATGTATTTATATCATTATAATTTATTTTGGAATTATAATAGTATTTTTTATTATAGTTTTTAATTTTTCAATCCAAAACGACATCATTTTGAGAGCAAATGTATATAACTTATCTACATTCACGGTAGAAATATTAAAGTCATGAAAAAAGGTTTTAAACAAAGTTTAATGAGTAAACTAATAAAAAAAATAGTTCAAAATATGCGTGAAATTAATATTGACAATCCTCCTGTTATGATTCTTCCGCTTTAATTCTCTTGCAAGAAAATATGTAATAATAAGTATTGTATCTCCATGCCATTTTCTCCATTATATTCTTAATAATAAACTTCTAATTTTTAATTTAAAAATAGAAGTCAGAGAGAGAAAATTCCAGGAAAGTAACCATTTTTTGTATGACTATAGACGGCAACATAATTTAAGCAAGACAGACAACCTTTAGGAATCAGTAAATAACGGTTTTTGTAACGCCCCGTCAGCAGCCGGTTAATTAACATTCATATGATAGTAAGCGCAACATGTTCAACTTAATTAATGCGGAAGCTAACTAAATAAATTTTATCTTTTCCTTATGTTTGCAAACCTTTTTTTCTTTTTACTTCCATGATCGAAATAAAACAGACAGCATTTCCTCTGTATTTTAGACTGCCGGGGATAATTCCCACTATGATAATTTCCACCTGATTGACAGTTTAATATAATTCAGACATATACCATATTACCCAGCCATCCATGGCATAGGCTATCTCAATATCACACTGTCTCAAAATAATACTCATGATGTTACTTATATAATTACATCAAATAAACAAAAGAGATGCAATTAAACAAGTAACATAGACCTCAGTATGCATAACTAACAACATATACAAACTATCAACATGGCATAGACATCTCCTATGCTATCAAAAAAAAAAAATTACATGTCATGTACAACTCAAAATATGGTATGTCAGGTACAAATTTAAGTATCCACAAGACCCTGACAATCATGTCAAGTAATATCTCTCATCTGACCTCTTGCCACGCGATGCCTCGGCACCTTCAGCTTCTGTACCTGAAATGGTGATCCCCATAACACGGGGTGAGATAATATAATTACCTCAGTAAGCTAGGGACCCTTGGAGGGCTCCTCCACCCCTAAGCTCACTTCTGGTATAAACATAGTATAAAAATCCATGCATGCATCAGAATATGTATGACAATGCAGTGTGCAATAATATAATCCTACTGGCCAGAGAATATAACAAGTATGTATTACGCAAGGAAACACCGTCTTGCAACATACCGTATGAGGAAACACCGTCTCATACCATGCATAAGGAAACACCGTCTTATGCCTCACACAAGGAAACACTGTCTTGTGTGGCACACAAACATACATACATATACATGCAACATATAACAATTTATTTTCAACATACCATATCAAACTACCATCCTCCCTCGGAGTCTAGTGGAACAAACGGGGATTAACCCCAAGGACCAAAAGCTTACCTGGCAAGCAATGTCCTCCCATAATTCTCGTGTCCACAAAGTCACGATCTTTCACAAAGTCACAACCTAGTTCCAAGATGTGAAGACAATCAGTATTCTTATATACCAGTCTACCACGTTAAATTTCCAAGACTACACATACAAGACGCCTACACTTAATTTTTATTCCAATTTATCAAAGTGTCCTAAACGGCCATTTCATAATTTTTCTTTTTACGAGAACCAATCCTAAGCATATTTAACAAAGGGACTCACCTACAAATCACCCTCAAACTACTCATACCATTTAATCTCAATTTATAAACCCTAAATCATGCATTTTCTCCAAAAACACAAGAGGGAGTTGGGGTAATTACCTTGAGAGCCTTAAATCACTAAGAGAAAGACAATCCAAGCTTTCAACAAGGTCACAACCCTTCCTCAAGCCTTAAATCCGAAAATGGAAGCCATGGGTCTCTCTCTCTTTCTTTCAGCACAACACCACCATGGAAGGGGTAAGGGAAAGAGATGAAGATAGAGGTTGGTGAGTAGATTCTCTTATTTCTCAAAGGATTGGTTAAAACCAAATGGAGAGAAGGAGAAGAAGTTCTCCTTTGCGTCTTGCAGCCCACAGACGCGTGAAGGGAAAAGAAGAATGAGACGTACGTGAGGCACGAAGGAAATGAAGCATTTCTAAACTTAAGTATGTAAGTTATTTTAATTGGGTAAAATTTTATCTATCTATGCACCTCCATTCACTACCAAACTTTACACATTGGTTTACAATATTCTTATGATAATATTTACCATTTTACTTTTTACTTTCGGGTAATTTTATTTACCCGCATTTTTACCACTTAACTGTCATTTTAACTCCTTTTTCACCTAAGGTGACTTTATTTCTTTTTCTTTTACTTCTCTTATAATTATTCCTCAATTTCATGATTAAAATCAACAGTTCATTATTAAATCCAACACTACATATGAGGGTTATTATAGTTTTAGAAAAATAAAGTACAGTTTAATATAAAATCAATTTTAAGAAAAAATCGGTTTTGTTATGGGTAGATTTGAATCTTTTGTATATTTTGAACATTCCTACTCCTCATTGTTTCTTCCACAATTAGGAAGTCCAACTTGATTTATAAATATTCCTTTTTTACTGAAAGGGCATTCTGATCCCTACTCCTCATTATTATCTCGGAACAGTGACCAAAGTGTCACCGTCGTAGAAAAAATTATCTAACTGCCACGCCAACAATAAATTTTGCCAAAATGTCATATGACATATTTCGCTATACTGTGTAGCGTAATATGCCACATCAGAATCAAAAAGTGTCATGTGTCAAAATTGTTGAAATTCGCTACCCTATGTAGCGAATTTCAACAATTTTGACACGTGACACTTCTTGGTTATGAGCATTCTGACGTGGCATATTTCGCTACATTGTGCAGCAAATTACTTGCAAACATAATTCGCTACACACTATAACGAAATATGCCACGTGATATTTTGATAAAATTTACTGTTAGCGTGACACTCTGATAATTTTTTTTTGCTGATAAAATGGTCACCGTTCCCATTATCTCATCCACAAAACCTATTATTAATATCCCCTTTTCATTGAAAGGGCATTATGATCTACTCAACTTAACGAGCTGTTACTCTGCGAGTACATAAAGCCGCCATAGTTATTTACATACTCCCCTTTTAAGATATAGCATCTGTGAAATTTTAATAGAGACTTGATTTTTATCATTGTTGCTAGGTGCCTCTTTGCATTTTTTTTAAGCTAAAACTAATTATAAACATAAGCTAGGTAAAACAGATTTTCAGAAAATTTCTTATAATAAAAGATATTTTTTTTATAAGAAGAAAAAAGCTAAAAAGTAAAAACTCATAGGAGGAATTTTTTTTTGTAAGCTGTTATCTGTTTTTCTTGAATTGTATGTCTTTTTTTAAAATGAAAAGCTATAAAGATAGAGAAAAATAATTTTCTTGAAATATGTGCTTTTAAACTAAAAAAATTATGTAATTTTTTTTTTTGGTAAAGAGAATTTTATGTAATTACTAAATAACTTGGAACATTTTCTTGTTAGTTTTAACTCATAATTAACTTCTAACTTGAAAAAACAAAAAATCCAAACTCTTACATAATACTTCAAACACCAAACCGTTCATGTACAACAAGCTTTTGTTCCCATCAGAAGCAAACATGAAAATCCAAACTACATTAATTACCCCCATCTCGCAGGAACTCATCAAACACACAAAATGAGGATACTTCTCATAAATTCAAAACAAACGGCAATAAGTACAACATAATTAAAATTAATAAGTCACACCTTTCTGTGAGTTGTTTAATTGCATGCTCAGTGAGACTCTTACTTTCTTGAATGCTCCTTGGTCCCCTCTCAAGTAAGTAAAACCTCTCAAGTGTCAACACTAGGATGAGACACATCACATGCAAACCTTTCATATGAAATGAACCTTTGCATGCATGCATGAGACAATTACGAGTGTACTTTGCTGAGATAATCATGAAGATTCTCCTTTGGACACGTAACAAATCCCAACTCGGTGAGCAAAATTCCAAAATTAAATCTCTGCTACTGATAAACTCATAAAAGTAATCTCAACACCTCTCTGCCTATGCCAAAGACAACACATATAAAATGAAACAAGTATTATATACACATATACCAGTTCTTATCCATAACTAATACAAGGAATATCATAGACCAAGAAGAAAAAGAAAAGAAAAGAAAAGTTGAGAGAGAAATAATGGCTTGGCAGTGGAATGAGAGAAGGGATCCAGAGTTGAAGAAAGGGTGGACAGAGAAAACATTGTCCTACATTTCTGCTCCTCCTCTGCCACTGCTTGCACTTGTTGCCATTGTGGTGTTCTTGTTATGGGGTTCATCATATTCAAACCACAAGTCACCCATGCAAACAACAACAATCTACGTCAACTTGTTCCTCTTGTTTTTGCCTCTTGTTTTAGTCCTCATAGTACAATGTGGCCGCCTTGTGGTTCCAGCAACAGATGTGAGAAGTTCCAATGGTGGTGATGGAGGGCCATCCCCTTGGGTTTGGGCTGTTTTTGTTGTCTTGCTTTTGATTTTGATATCCTATCGACTTCACCCTATCTTTGTCATTGCAATAGTATTTTTACAAGTTTATATGTTATCTGCGTAAGGCAGTCTCTCCTTCCGAGGAATCCAAGTGTGAATAATTTAGTGAAAAAGGTCTCACATTGGTTAAGAATGGACTAAGTGGGCACCATATAAGTAGAAGAATCCATGCACCTAATGCCTTAAGGTTTTGGGTTTGATTGTGGTGTTCTGAGTCCACTTAATGTTGCCGCTCAGTTGGCCCATGCACTACTACAAAAATTTTGTATAGTGACAGAATTGTTATGGAAATTCCGTCACTAATTTCATCGTCACTACTACTTTCCGTTATTTTGCGAGGGAATTTGTGACGGAAAATAGTAGTGATGATCAAATTAGCGACGGAATTTCCATAATAATTCCGTCACTATACAAGTTTTTTTCTAGTAGTGATGGTTGGCGGTCTCCCTGACCTTCCCCACCATGACCTTCCCATGCACGGCCCAACACCTAGTTCATTGGATGGTTTGTGGATTCACATGTTTATCAATCCAACTCGTTTCATCCTTTTGTTTATCCATGTTTTTGTGTGTGTGTGTTTATGCAATAGGTTTTTCCTCTTAGATCACATTAATAATGAAGTGGATTCTTCTTGTGTTGCATTTGATGGTTGGTGGGACTACTACATGTTAAAACGAGTTCCTCAATTCCATCTTATATTTCAATAAAAAAAATTTGTTATATTTGTAGTACTTTAGGTCCTTACCTAAAATGATGGTATCTCATTCAAACCTATTTCAAACAGGTAGGTTAGAAGAATTGAACAGCTACACCAAACATATAAATGATTTGCATAAAAAGTGTATCATACAAAAACCATCTTCTAATAGGCTAGATATACTAGAAGTATATGTCACCTTTCATCGGATGCTTAAAGAAGGGTTCTTCAGTTTTGGAACCTTGAAGTTGGATGAGAACAGTTTTGGAGTGTTAAGAGATGGTAATAACTTAACTTTTTTCCTCTTCAAGCTTCTATTTCATGGAAAGCAAGATAACAAGGAAGAAAAAGAAAATATTAAGGAGCCCGTACATCTAACTCTTAAGCTTTTACCACCTGAGCTAAAGCTCGAATGGGCTTAAATTGTACGTAGTAAAATATATGGGTTTAATATCTGTAAACCATTTTTTTTTCTCTTTTTTTCTTTTCATATGCCTTATACACTTTTAGAGATATTATCTTATAGAAACATCAAACCCAAAATATACATAGGAAATGACAAAAAGTGAAATTAGAAAACAGCACCCTTAGCTGGCGGAACATGATACATACCCACTATTATGAAGCTCAATGATTATTGCAAAACTGGTCATATCAAGTTGCCAATTGATCATTAAGATGCAGACGTCACTACTGGATTAAAGTTGGGGGAAGAAAACCTGCAGAGCTGAAGACATTAAGTGCTCACGAGTTAAAGCAAATCATGAATGGAAACTTCATGAATAGACTAGGTTGTAAGTTAGGGATCTCAATTTTAACACGACACGAATACGACAAGAAAAATTTGTATCCAAGTCAATCCATTTTTAAATTCGTGTCATGTTCGGGTTGGTAAAAGTTAACCCTAAAAAATTGTGTAATGTCACGTGTCAATCTGTGAATCCGAAATCGATTTGTATTGATTTTGTCGCATTGTATTGTAAATAAGTTATTCGTATCTTATTATGTCTAATTGATTCACATAATAAGTAATACAATTTGTGATTGACAAGTAATTCATGTCAACCTGCATAATAAATGATATATTATGAGTTTACGTATTATTAATGTCTTATTGTGTTAACCTACAAAATAAGTTAATCATCCTCTTTCGAAGGTTTTAACCGGAATTGAGTGTTTTCATGTTCAAGTCCGTGTCAATCCGAATTGTCACCTCTAGCTAAACCAGCGAATAGATTTATTTATTTATTTGTGGCGCACACATGACTCCCATCGCTAGCCTAACTCACTGGTATTGGTTTATGCAAGGACTATAGCAGCACGTTTTCTGTATCGCCTCCATATAAACTTTAGTTTCTTTAACTCTGAAATTGTACTGGAGAGAAGTATCTCCATCTTCTCATTTGTTTGTTCTACTTCAGATTGTTTAGTCCTTAAATTATTTTTGTTTTTCTCCATTTTATTATATCGATTCCGCGCTGGAGACAAGGATTTTTCTTTTTCTTTTTCTTTTTTCCTAAAGCAAGGTTCTTGCAATGAAGATATTAATGAAAGTCAATTCTTCTAATGTTTATCATACAAATTTACAGATAATAATTCACTCAAAAAGTAGGTCTTCCAACAGCTTAAAACCCCCAGCAATTAACCGAGATTGTTGAAATAACAGGCGTACAATACCTATATTGGGGAATTAAATATTCCAGCAGGGTTTTACTTCTCTCATGTTGTATGAGAGAAGTTATCTCATGTTGTATGAGAGAAGTTATCTCATGTTGTGAGATAAATTAAGTGGGGCCCACCAATTTTTAAAAAAAGAAAAAAGAAAGAAAAGAGAGGCACGTCTTTTTATGTGAGTGTAAAATGAGAGATGAGTCTTATGTAACATAAGAGTATAATTTTCCAATATCTAATTGCCTTGGACATTTTGAAACAGGGCTTGTTATAATTGACTTTCACTGCTCTTAAAAGTCTTACAAGTAGAAAGCACTTGGCTTTACCTAGATTAGTTATTCCTATTTCGAAACCTGGAATCACAGCTTTAGCATGTATTTGACACATGACTTGAATCCTTTGCAAGAATAGTTGCCTGAGTAGGTCATGAGCGAAGAAGCCCTTCCCAACCCTAAACATTTTCTCTCATATGCAGACCTACCATGACCAGTTGCATCGACTCAAAGAATG
This sequence comes from Gastrolobium villosum, assembly GCA_032173675.1. NCBI lineage: Eukaryota > Viridiplantae > Streptophyta > Magnoliopsida > Fabales > Fabaceae > Gastrolobium > Gastrolobium villosum. The sequence continues at coordinate 38,584 of JAVKPL010012486.1, read as the reverse complement.
AAATATTTTCTCACTGGACAAATACTTTTCAAGCAACAACTTTTGTACTTTAACAGGACGTAGATGGAAAAAAGAAATGCACCTAAATAAGCTACTTGTCAACAAACTTTTGGCATACTTCGCATTAACAGGATAATTTATAGACTCGGAACAATATTCATATGTAAGAAGACAATTTAGGCATACTTCATATTTACAGGATAATTTTGAAACAACAATTACATGCATTCATACAAGTATTCTTAAGTTTCCTACTCAATGACAGCAACTTTTTTTAGAGAAGTCAAAGTCAAGTGTGCCCAAACAGATTAAATTACTTGATTCGCTAAGTGCTAAACAAAGCGAATACATACAGAAATCAACTAGATTGCAGCCTCCTTCAATCTCCAGTCTAGGCTTGATGTTGTAACCTTATGCGAATATCCAGTTTGAGTTGTCCAGAACCAAAAAAATCAGATGGAATCAAAAGGTACCCTGTTCGAGGAGCATCAGCAACTTGGCCTTGAATGATCTTGGTAAAAGATTGCAATATTAGAGTGCTTCCCTGAGACCTAGCCAAGACATCATAATGAAACCCTGCCATCGATTTGGGGCCAATGCAACCAATATGGACTATATTCCCCAGAAGCTCAAGGTTATTGTGAACAATAAACAGATTAGCATCATTTTTCTCTTGAAGAACAACTGCTTTTTGACCAACATTTAAGAAGACAGTGCTAAATTTATCATATATAAACGGTATTCCAGAATCTATATGTCTGTTACTGAAATGGATGGATAACTCCTTGGATGAGGCAACAAAGTCACAACCTGAATGCGGGCATAAACATGGTAGATAGATGCACTCCTTCTCATGGTCATATTTCCTACTGTAACTAAACATCTCTTTACAGCCATATTTTGCATTCAGGCATGATATTTTAATAGATTCCAGCACCTTCTCAATAGCTCGGCATCGGTTATAGCCAATGGGCATTGAGCACATGGCACACTTGTTCCTAAGTCTTACACAGCAAATAGAGCAAGCAATATGCCCATTCTCACACTGCATTGTCATTTAATCAGAGAAAGTTTTAAAAATAGATTTGTCATTAAATGGAATAACCTACAAAACAATTCGAAAAAGTAACTTTGAAAGGATTGCGAGTTGAAGTAGCCAAATAGAAAATAAAAGAAACACACAATGGAAAACTTTGGCTAATATAGCTTTGCCGTCAACCTGATAATGTCCCCATCTCCTACTCTCCTCACCTTTTTGTTAAGCTTCAATTTGAAATATTTTATTGATATGAGTGAGAGGCAAAAATATTTACCAGTTTGGTATTGGGGAGAAGCACTGTTGGTGCTAGCATCTCCCTTTGGAGGGAAAAAAAAAAAACATTCCATGTGGATCAATCCCGTAAGAGGTGTTCTGGCCAACAACGTCTCTCACAGGATCGGTCCCATGCCACCCCAATCCCTCCCTCCCCCCCTACTGCAGGTATTTGTAAGAACCACATGTTGTTCCAGCAGTCTAGGTACGTGAGAATGATCACCAAGGCAAATCTGGTAACGTATAAGGGGCCCCCACCATGGTCAACACCCTCCACACGAAAGCAATCCTCCTTAGGGAATTTGGGAATTGGGATTGGTTCATTAATCTCAGTGCCTCTGATTATCCACTTGTTACCCAAGATGGTTGGTATATCTATTTTTTTTTTTTTTTCAATGATGTTTGGATTTAGGAAGTGATTGGTTTTTGTATCGGTTTTGCATAACTAGATATGCTGCGCATGTTTTCATGATTCCCTCGTGATCTAACTTCATTCATCATACCAATGACTTCGGATGGAAAGAGTGGGTTTTGTTCTCTCTTTTTTTTCAATATAGCTGTTTTGGGGGAGTGAGATTAATTTGTTCTGTGTTTTATTAGTCATCAGTGCGCAAGGTCAATAATCATTGATCTGGGGTTGTATATGACTAAGAAGCAAGATGTGTTCTGGGTATCACAGAGAAGAAGTAGTCCAACAGAATGGAACCAATTGCCAAGCGTAGAAGGAGCAGGTGGGATTGAGGTGGTACAGTTGGGCGGCATGGACCAATCCCATGAGAGGAGCTACAGGCTTTAGAGCCTTCAAAGGCGCTAAAGCCAGCAGTACCTCTTGCAGGATTGGTCAACATGGCGTGCTCATGATTCTTTTTATTTCAAGGGGAGGCGCTAGCACCATCAGGTATTTCCCCAACACAAAATCAGTAAATAATTCTTCCTCACACGCATACCGGTAAAAAAGTTTCAAATTCAAGCTACATCAGAAAATGTTCTAGGGAGGGGTATGGTAAATTCCTCCCCTTCATAGTAATGTTTTCAATGAACTTTAACATATCTTTCAGAATATTTGTGGTTACCAGCATAGCATTATGCTTCAAAAGACAGCATCAATTCAAATATAAAACCAAGTGATCAACAACAACTTATAGCAAAAGGAATGCATAGTGTAGAAATTTTAACAAGTTTTGAAAGTGAATATTATCTTCCACAAAAATTTCATCTATATTGCAGCTGCAACATAGCAAAATGCTTGGTCACTTCAATGCTTCACTTTTGACAGATTAAAGTTGGCAAGCTCTTTTCACTAAATTGTCAAACAGTATACATACAATACCTCTTCCATCAAAATGGTCAGATTCCCTGCGATGAATCACAATTGCATTTCTACACTTAAGAATATAATAAAAACAACAGCATATTTCTTAAGAAACTTCTAGAAATTAAGACTTTTTTTTATTTCTTAACCTACATCTCCACTTACACTTCAATTATCAACCTAAAATTACTATCCACAGGCATGGACATTTATTCCAAGATCAACTACTTAAAAACCCCTCTTTTTCTTTTCTTATAAATTTAAAACTTGTAAGGCACATAACAATTACAAACAGCACATCAACTCAAAGCGCTCAAGTTAAAAGAATCCCAATTATAAACCTCTCAAGCTTCTAGAGAGAGAGAGAGAGATGGGGATGAAGGAAAAGTGACCTGGTAAATAGGAGCATTCAAGGGTTCACAGCAAATGCAGCAATCAAGGACATCAGGGTCCACAACGGTGGCAGAAATAGACCTATTCCTATCATTCGATGCAGACACATTATTGTTCTCTGGGGGGTTAGGGTATGATCCAACGATTTCAGCATTGGCTGCAAGATGATGCTCTTCAGTTGCGTTGTCGTCTCCTTGTTCTTCTTCAACTGAGGGTTCTTCGGTTTCAAACCCTTCTTGTAATTGCTGCTCTTCTTCATCCTCTTCTTCTTCTCCTTCTTCTTCTACCCTCGGTCTTTTCTGGATCGGGTTGCTTGGTCCTTCCCCATCATCGTATCCACCAACCGATATTTTCACCATCTCTCTCTCCTCTATCTCTGTCTCTCTCTCTACCCTGATTTTCTTTGTTCTTTTAAACAAAACAAAAAAGAAAAAAAAAATGGTGTCGTTTGAATGCATTAATTGACCTTCTATCTCTATCCATTTATTTAGGGTTCTATGTCTATCATGTAACATAATATAATTCCACTTTCCTACACATACATTGAAGAGGTGGGGTCCACATGTTTTTCTTTCTCTTTCATCATTCCACTTTCTCTCCCTTTTGATGTGAGAGTTGTACACAAAACTTAAATCATGTAACATAACATTAATAAAACACATTTATTTATCTATCTATCTATTTATTTATTAGTGGAGAGCAAAAAAGTCTAAAGAGAAAATTACGGATCTGGATCCTTTCATGTGAAAATTCACATGACCATGTCATATGGAATCATAATCATACAAAGGTGTATCAATGGTAATAAAGCATGAGAGAGAAAAAATGTTGAGATAGGTAGTTACGAAATCATAACCGTCGATTTACCTTTGTATGATTATGATCTTCCCACATGACCATATCATGTTTTTTTTTCACATGAGAGGATCCATTTCCGATAATTACAGACATATAGATTGCAGAGTGAGGATATTCAAACTACCAAAAATTCTTACTACTAACTTACTACCTATCACATCACCATTAGATCAAAGGGAGAGAATGTTAAAAAGTTTTTAAAGAGAGAAAAAACATTAATCTAATGTGATTAGATAGGTAGTAAGTTGGTTAGGTAGTAAGTTGGTAGTGTAAAATATCGGTAGTGAGAATATCACTCATCTATATTGCATGTCTCAAATTACATGCTAGAGCTATTAACCTTCAAAATGGGAGAATTACATAGAGTTAATTGGTGCAAAGAAATAACTAATGGGCATGGAGAGACAAATTCAATTTGGCAAGTTTATCCACACAAGAGTTTAGCTCCTTGGGCACAAATTCTCTATTGAGATTACCTAGCTTATGCCAAACAAGCCTATAAGATTAATTAGTGAAGAATAATCACATATTCCATCATCCCCATATAAGTAGAGTAATGCTTCTCTAAAATCATAGCCAAGAAAAAGGTTAGTGCAATTAAGTTTTCCAGCAAGTACGAGACCTTGTAAGCAGCCCCATAATTTAGCTTCCAAGACAGAATAAGGACCAATATTATAAGGAAAACCACAGATCCAGACTTCTTTGGAATTGCAAATGTATCCAGCTCTTCTAGCATTTGCTACATACATAGCTCCATTAACATACAAACTAAATTTGCTTTGAGGAATTTTTTGCCAAATGGAAAGGCCTTAAATAGTACATGCATTCCTATCAGGTATAGTAATTCCACTACTAAATTTTTTCATATGAGAGAAAAATAAAAATTTGGTGGTAAGGATATATAAGTCTAGTGGAATTTCCTTCATGAAGAGATGAGTTTCTCTATTGCTATAAAAATTGTCAAGTTATTTAGAACATTTTTTTTTCCCAAATAGGCTATCTTTTATGGGAAATGGGTTGAGGATACTATACCAGAACCATAATTCACCATCTAAGGAGAAGAAATTTTGAGGAGCATTCCCAGAGAACCATATTTTCCTAATGGCTTTTGCAAAACTACAATCTCAGAGAGTGTGGTTGATGATTTCTGCGTAAAAGCTTCATTCTGAACTTTCATATTAATAATTTCAAGACCAACATATTGCTTTGTTAGACATATTTTTTTCCCAAGTGACTCAGTGGCCTTTGTATTTTGAATCTGTGTCCACAACTGAAAATGCACTGAAACTTCTCAATCTCCTAACACACATGCGCAAGTAGCGCATTATTTTGTATATGGAAGCTAAGAATGCTTGAAATGACACTTTTTGCTAGAGTGATTGTTCCCACAAGAGAAAGGCTCTTAGATTTCCAACCATGAAGTCTATTTTGAACTCTATTAATAAATTCAACATAACGATCCTTTTGAGTTCTTCCACGTCTCATCAGGGGACCTAATAAGCGACCTAGATTGTTGACTAGCTTGAAACCACTATCAGGGGAAATTTCAACAACAATGTCCATAGGGACATTTTCAGAGAAGCAAATGTAGGATTTCTTTTTACTCATATTGTCAAAACATTTTTTGAGAATCCATCTAGGTAATAAATGATTGAGTTCAGATGACTCAAAGATGCTTCAACAAAAAGAACGATGTCATCCACAAACATAAGGAGAGAAATCAAAGTTCTTATCCTACCAGCTTTGATTGGATGCCAATTCTTTTTTTCAACTTTGTCCACAATCAAGTGGGAGGGTCTCCTTGTCTGATTCCTCTCTGAGACTTGAAACGTGGGGTTTTAGCATCATTTCAGAGTACTTCCATGTATGGCCTAGTAACACAACCTATGATAGCCTCCATCAGATTACCCGTGAAACCAACATCAACAAGGACCATTTTGATGAAATCCCATCTAAGCTTGTAATAAGCTTTTTCCATATCAACCTTTATGGAAAAGAAACTTTTTTTTCCTTCATCTTGTGCATAGAATGGACATCTTAAGCAATAATAATATTGTCTTGAATGTGGCTTTTGGGATCAAAACTAACTTGGCTAAGGGAGATGAGACTACCAAGGAGGGGCTTGATCTTATTAGCCAAGATCATGCTAAGGCCCTTATAGATTGTATTACAGAGGGAAATTGGCCAAAAGTGCTTATCAATCTTACGGATAAGACAATAAGGGTTTGATTAATATCTCTGATGCGATCAAGATGGTTCAGATAAAAAATCATATTGTTGAAAACTGAGCTTTTAGGAGTTCCCAGTTGTATTGATAGAACAAAACATTGAATCCATTAGGACCCGAGCTTTTAAGGTGTACAACCACCGCCTCTCAGGACCCGACTAATTCTACCATAGAGGCCGACGATAGACAATAACTCCCCCCCGAACACAGCTTACAACTTTCATCGTACTGTGCTCTCCAAAGAGCAAATTTGGAAAAAGGCATTCTCAAAATCATCTGCTAAGATGTTTAAACTATAGACTAGATTTCTCCCCAAAGAAAGCAAGACAAGAGCTATACAATAAAATCATTTTTTATCCTTGTTGTCCTTTTTGAAAATATTTTTGAAAAAATCACAAGCTAACTCAATAAGATCCTGTTTATCATTGACCAAATGTCCTGCATTATTTTGGAGTTTCACAATTCTGTTCCTCTTTCTTCTCATGAGGGTCTTAGTGTGATAATAACGTGTTACGATCACCACCGCTTGTCTATTATCCTCTGGTTTTTTGGTACCAAATTTGTTCTTTTTGATCAAGAATCTCCTCAATAACAAAGTAACAAGGAATTTATGGGGAAAAATCAACTCAAAGAATTCAACTTAATAAACCATCATAGAAACTCAAATTAAATGAAGTTTCCTTATCAAGAACAACTCCATTTAATATATTGTCAAGGAATTTATGTTCATTTTCACAACTACACATTCAACCATAAAAACCCTTTTTGAAATAACCTAAAACCATGGAAACTTCATGAAACTAACAAGAGTTGATAGTCCATTACCTTATAAGCTTCAAACAAGGTTGAAATGGATGATTTTCAAGCTTTTGAACCACTTCCCATGATCATCCATGAAGAAATCCGAAAATTGCATAAAGTGGGGATGGTTTCTTTCTCTCCAATGAAAGCTTTAAAAGTGAGGAAAGTGAGTGATCTTTGTTCCTTGTGGGTATTTAGTGAAATAGGTGAAGATTTCTCACCCAATCTTCCTTGTCTTGGTCACTTGGTTCATGGAAGAGAAGAAAAAGATTTTCGATTGAGAGAAAGGAAGCCCGCGGGAGGCGAAGGAACATTTAGGAGAGAGAAAGTATCGTTGAGGTATTTGACTTTAAGAAATATCTACCAATGGTTAATGACTCTTGTATCCCTCTTACTTAACCCTCTTTCAACCAACACTTACGGAATGTTTGTTGCATAATATATGATAATGTCTGATAGTATAAGATCTGATTGTATAAGACATGATTAAATTTTAATATTATCTAGCGTTTGGTATGGTATTGTATAAGATAATATCCTCCAATATTTTAAAATTAATATATTAAAAAATATTTTATTAGATTAATATTGAAATGATATATTAGTTCTTGAGAATTGTACTTATAAGCAATATTAATACATCAACCTCTTATCGGGCCAAATCCCACCCCCTTAGGCCTGATTAAATTTTACATCATTTTGATCTATTAAGGGGTTATGCTGTATATGCTTATACTATACTATGGTCACACCAAACAACTAAAAATGTCATAACGTATAGTATAAGCTTATACTATCAAGTCTTATACATCACACCTAACAGACCCTTAGAGTATTTAGATTGGCATTTTGAGTTCTTAATAATTGTGGGGCAGTTTCAACTAATTTATTTTTTAAATTTCGCGTAATTTTACCTAATTACATTTTTACCTCTAAACTTTCATTATCCATGCTTTTTCCCCGAAACGTGATTTAACCCACTAATTAGATTTTTCATCTAATTATCTTATTTTAATTATTAAATAACCTATATTTATCCATTTTAATTATTTGGGTTATTATAGTTCCCTACGGGGTCATTAAGGAAATTATTGATCATCGCCATGGAATAAAACAATGCTTGAGTAATAAGTATGCATAAAGTTAAAATTAAAATCAAATTGCATGAATAAGTAATTGTTACCAAATATAACATCAACAATTCCATGCCTTTTATATTTGTATCGTTTTCCTTTGCAATATCACAAACAATACCTTTTGATAACATATTATTAACCCTAACAAGATCAAGCATGTGTGTGTATTATATATAAAAATCATTATTATTATGTTACCAATAATTGGCTATCAACATAGATTCCAAGATGAAGAGAGAAAGTATCATTTCGTCGTTGTTGTCAATAATTGACATTAGACTTCTTCTAATGTGGTTCCAAATGGCAAGATTATTATCCTCAAGCAAGCAAGCCTATTATTGTCTATAAGAAAGAGAAGTGTTATTCTTAAAACCTAAAAATTTTACAACCTATTTTTTCACTGTAGATTTCCGTCAATCTTACAGTTATAATTATTAAAAATTAATAATTAATAAAAAAATGTTACCCCAAAATCATAACCGTCAAATTGACGGAAATAACGGTAAAAAAATAAGTTGTAAAAGATTGTAAAAAATTTTGGTTGTAAGAATAACGTTTCTCTAGAAGGAAAGCTTTTATGGTAAAAATAAATAACACTCAGTGTGTCATTTTGTACTACCAACCAACAGATATGTGTTTGTCGTCATGTAGATCACGAAAATATCTTTAGAAAACTTAAAGTATGGAGACTCTTTATATTTGTTTTGGAATAGTCGGATAGTCTTGCCCGGCTGGCTCAAATGACAATCCAGCAAAGCCATAAACACTTTGAATAGAAGATTGCAATTCTCTATCCCATTTCTTCCCGAAGGCCATATCTTTAGTAATCTCAAAGTTTGTAGTTCTCTCTCACATTTCTTCCATCTTCTTCCTCTTTCATTTCTCTCCCACATTTTTAGAAGATTGCAATAGAATTGAAAAATTCTCAATTGAATAGAAGTTTAGGTGTGCAAAGTATGATAGCTTTTTTTCTTAGCATTAAAGTTTATAGGAAAATAAGAATATTAATGAAAAATTAAAGCATGTTGTCGTGTTATTGATGAAGATAAGATATATCATTTATTTAATGTTCTCCCAATTGAATCCTCACTAATTCAAATGTACCAAGTAAGGATTAAGTTTTCATGTATCATAGATTCTTCCAAATAAGTCTTCGAACTTGTTGGTTTGTTTTTTTGCTTTATGGTTTCTACTGCCAATTTTCAAAGGGGTTCTCGAAATCCACAAACATGTAAAGAACTAGAGATTTATTTAAAATCGGCCATTAGGAAAAAAGTGTCTATCTTTGTCTATTCTCATAAATGATCCCATTAATAAAAAAAATCCAAATATATTTTTTAAAATTATTAATTCTTGTTTAGGGAACCTCAAGATTCATTGTCCTATGCATTAATTTTTCCCTTCACCTCTCCCTTTTTTAATATTCGATAATTTTTTTTTATTATTTTAGTTGCAATTGTTATTTGTGTTTTATTCTTTTAGGATCAAGTAGCCGTTATATAATTCTATGCATTATGTTGTTTCTATTAACCATCTCCCAAGAAATAATTGATATTGTTGTTGATGCAAAGGAATTTGCGGTATGGATATTCTTTATTCTGAATCAATGTCACCTAGTAAAATGAACTCTTCGGAAAGTGAATATGATGATGAACATATAGAAATGCCAATGAATATGAGTAGAAAATAAAATGGATATGAGCCAAAAATTAGAATGATGTTTTCATCTGAAATGAAGCTTATAAGTTCTATAATGAATATGTTGAATTGATTGATTTTACTATGAGAAAATCACAGTATCAAAGATTAGTAGATGAAACCATAATCCAAAGAACATTTGTTTGTGAAAGAGAATGATATAGAAGGTTGAAGGATCTTTTACATGTGAACAAAGTAAATAGAAGAGAAACAAGAATGAGTTGTCTTGCTATGATATGAGAAGGATAATTAGATTGTTTATAAATTCATTCCAGATCATAATCATGATCTTGTGAAATCATGTGTGCGAGCTATAAATCATAACATCCGTTCCCTCTTAAAAATTACTCTTGTCCTCAAGAGTAAGATAGTCGTCTTCAATGTCCATATTTGCCTCTCCATTGCATCCCTTGTGCTTGGAAATGTTGATTGGATAAGGTCATCTAGCAATGACTATTTAATTCCCCTTCTCAAGGAATTTTAGAAGTAAAACTCTAATTGGATATATCATATCTGAACCAGAAACTTGGGTTCTCGATTTATTTGATTGAGAAACTCTGACCACGTTCAAATTTTAAATAGTAACCGAAGAGCTAGGAAGGTTTTGTCGTTGTCAAAATTATCAGAGCATTGATTGGTGGCTAACTTCGTGACCTCTATTGCCTTCTCAAGAGAAAAATTCAACTTCACCACTTTCGCTGCATACGTATTGCTTGGCCAAGATGCAAAATGGAAATGAGGTAGGCAATGGGCAAAATTATTTCACGAACTATCTCCGTTTTGATGGGTTGGGATTACGATCAAAGCATTTAGTAGATTGTAGAGTTGGGTGAGCATTTCCTTGGATTGATCTTAGAGTAAGTGATTGAGTTACATCTTCTAATTTTCCCACCTGTTTTGTCAATGCCCGTGCTCTGACACTAAACTGATACACACATGGGTTTCCCTATCTTAAAAAAGTGAAATTGAGCTTTATTGAGGAAGCTCTGTCTCAAGTGACAAGTGCAACAAAAAAATAATTCTCTTTTATGATTTCATTTCGTAGAATAAGAGTTTAAATAGACAACAAGTGACACATTATCAACAAACCATGATTTATCTAACCACCAACTATTAATAATCAAAATAACTACCCATATCTCACTACCTAAGTAACTGCATTTTATCAAACTAAGTTAAATTATAATGTAACTAATTCGTAACATAAACATGTTGTATTCACTTTCCCCCTTGATACTCAACTTGCCTCATACCACTTGTATAGTGGGTCCGTAGGACTTTGGTCTATGTCATTACCTATACAGTCATCATCAGATCAACGTACTTCACTCATTCTACGACATTGTTTTTACTTTTGACAAATTCAATATTATTATTAAAATTGAAAAAGAAAAAATGACACATTTAGCATGAATTTATTAGATTCAATTTTTCTGCAGTTAATGCATATAAGTTATCTGCATTGAGCCCAAAACGACGTTGTTTTTGGGCGGAAATCAAGGTATTTTTATAATTTTAATTTATTTCAGGGTTATAATAGTCTTTATAATTATAAATTTTTAATATTTCAACACCAAAACAATGTCATTTTGGGAGTAAATGCAGATAACTTATCTATAGTAACTGCATAAACATTTTTTTGTAATTTATTCTACCCATCTAATTATGGTTAATGTTAATTGAATCCCATTTTTTAATTTTTAATAAAGAAATACTTACTCTTTTCGTGCCAAAGATATGCTCGCATTTCAAACGAGCCACAACGACCTTTGGCTTGCCAGCCACAGCACCTGTTCTCTCTGTCGCTTGTCCCTACTAAGTACTAACTTATCCTAAATCTTCAACAGAGATATCCAATATGCAGAGGCCACAGACTAATGAAGAAACATAAACCACTGAATTCACTGAATCAAGATCTACTAGGCATCTAGAAACCACTGTCCTCCAGAATTTCTCAAGAGAAGTTGCAATCAATGCTCACTGATATAGAAGGATAGAATGTGCAAAACAATCAATAGAAGCACGAAGATCCTAGAAACTCTTTGCGCTGGAGCAATTGGACAAATTTTAACCCACCAATTGATTGTGATTTATAGGATGTCTCTAACATCTAAGTTGGGTGACGTCGCTCAGGATATAAGAAAAAACTATACTCAAGTTGAAGATATTTTGATTGAATTATATTATGATTATCCTTCATAAACTCTTTTTTTTTAATGAAGTAGGTATGCAATATGAATATTTTTATGTTATTTATTTCAATTTTTTTTTTTTTATAAATAAAGTCTTTGATTTGACTTTGTATTTATTTATACAATTAAATTATTTTCTTATACAACAACTTTCTGAAAAAAAAAGTCTTTAAGATTATATATTTGAATATTTAGTAGTAAGGTTGCTCCTTTGTAACTGAAAATAATTTCTTTATAAGAATGCAAGGGTAATGTTGCATATAATCAATCCTTATTTTTACCCTTGAAAAAATCAAGCAGTTATATGCATTGAGATTTACCTTTTCATTTGATCAACACAGGAGCTACTTGATTGAAATTATTTTTACAGTATTTATTATGGTTTCGATGATATTAAGATACTGTATTGAAAAATCTCATGAATTTTAATTTTAATAATTCAGTACATTTTCATGGTCAACTTTTTTTAAAAGCATTACAATATTAGAATATTTTTTTTTAAATGTGAATCGAATATTTCATTCGAAATGTAGTATATATTTTGTTTTCGTTATCTTTTTTTTTTTTTTTTTTGTCCTAAATCGAATGTATCAATGATGGCATATATTAATGCATTGATTATAGGGATCTATTAATCACATGTTTCATGAGATAATTATCTCATACAACAGAGACAAGATAATGGGGTGGGGTCCACTACTTTTTCAAAAAAAAAAAGAAAAAAAAATAATGGACCTCACTATTTTGTCTATGTTAAATAAGATAATTATCTCATGCAACATGAGATAATTATTTTCCTTGATTTTAAGGGAAGTATTTCTTTAAAACACGGCTAACTATAGTAGGTATTGGCCTTGATGCGTCATGACTTACTTCCACGCAAAGAGTCTTGCATTATTTTTACTTTTCCGGCGGAGGCCCAAAATAAAAGTTAGATGAGATCATGAGATAACCCTTTCAGGTTGGGAGCCCATCGAGTATAACCCAACTTAAACATACATTAGCATTTAATAAATTGTGAATCCCTATTTTACATATATACAAACAAAGATTTTATAAAGTGGCAATAAATCTTCGTTATTTGCACTCTCATTCGCCCAATCTACAGTTATACATTTTGCACATAAAGTTTAAGCGTTGGCTTCTATCTTGATCAAGAGTATATTTTGGTTATTTATGAACTCAACACATCCTATACGATAAGATTTAAATTTTAAACTTATAATTTATTTATTTTAAGTTGCTCCACTATTTCAACAATAATGTATTTTAAATTACTATTTGCTAAATGAATAATCTTAATGATTAAGCGGGTTTAGATTAATTTGACACATCTAAGTTTCCACTGAAGTATACACACAAGGAAAAGCTCTTGCCTATTCATTGGTTATTAGAAGCATCCCCATAAGATTCAGGTTGAAATATGGCTTTGAAATCAAGTTCGAAATAGATGGATGCTGCCAAAGGGAGCAGCGATGCCATAGACAAAATGGAAGAGACTCATGATGGCACATGCAAGCTTTTTCATTGATACATGAATAGGCATCATTTTAAGAGCCTATTTGGCAAAATTTTTTTAAAGTTAAAGCTAAAAAAAAAACTTTAAAAATAAAATTAATAGCTGTTTAATGATTATATAAAAAAAATTAACTTAAAAATTACTTAAAAACTGTTCATTTAAAAAAGCAAACTGTTTATTTCAAAAAAAAAACAAAACAAAACAAAACAAAAACTGACACAACTTTAAAAAAAAAAAAAAAGTCCCAGGGGGAGTTTTGGGTTTTGGCTTCATTATATGGTAGCTGATAATAGGGGTGTGCATGGAGCGGTTCGATTTGGTTAATGTCAAAAACCAAACCAAACCAGTTTAAAACGGTTGGATTTTAAACCGAACCACTTTTTTTAAAAAAACTCGATTTTTAATTTGTCCAAACTGGTTTAAAATCGATTTGTGATTTATAACCGATTTTGAATTAAAATCGGTTTTAAATCAAAACCGATTATGAACCATAAACCGGTTATAAAGTTCAAAATCGATTTTTTAACAAATTGAAAATTGATTTTTGATGAGCTGTTTTTTTTTTTTTTTTGAAACAAAATAAAAAATACCTTTCTTGTTTCTAGTTTACGAATTTCTAGTTTTTAGTTATTGTTTTGCACTTGGATCTATATATCGACTTAGTTAACAATAGATGTTGTTGGTATAAGAGACAGTGATATTTCTTGTTGCTTTTTTCTAAGCTACTGTGAAGCTGAATCAGACTTGGATATTCTTAATTCATTTAACAAGGTATCCATGATAATTAGTATCTCCATAATTGGGTCATTTGAATTTTTATCAACGCTTCAGGACAAGATAGGAAAAAGAGCCAATTCAAAACAGTTTTGAAACAGGAACATTGCCAAATAGATTGTACGAATAACTGCGTAAAACAAAATCTGGACCGCATTTATATTGAAAAGTAAAAATAAAAAACAATTAAAGAAAAAAACGGATATGGTTTGGTTAGCCAGCATATCCAAACCATTTGATATATGGATACCCAAACCATATTCAAAATAAAAAAGTGAATAATTTTTTTGAACTGTTTTAAAAAAAAACTGGTTTTTTTATTTGGTTTGGTTCAGTTTTTAAAATGATTTGGATCATTTAGATATTTTGCACATCCCTAACTGATAAATTAGCTAATATGGGCTATTCTTTTTTTGATTGGGAACTGCATGTTTTACAATAAGTTCCTGTTGAATGAAATGTCCTGATAAATCGGGACTTGATGGGCATTGCTAGCCCAAGACTTTGTAATGCTTTGTAGTTTTTATTAATTCCATTTTCTTGAGAAAAAAATTCCTTTTATTGTAAGAGCTTTTGTAAGCTATAAAAAAAATTCTCATTCAAACACTAACCTGACATGCATCTCCTGGACCGAACAACTGGACTAAAAAAACATCAAGGTTTTATTATGGGTTTAAAAGAAGGGGTAAGATATTCTTACTATCTATTTTTCTACTATTACTCCACTACCACTTTAATCATCATTGAATTCAAAAGTTATTTTTTTTTTCTCTCTCTTCATTCAACTTTTCCTCTAATCCAATGGTGATTAAAGTGGTAGTAGAAAAAATGGATAGTAAGAATATTCTAACTCCACAATAATAATGGTACATGTTCTTATAATTCACTGCCTTGATTTCTTGATAGGTAGGTTCTAACTTCTGATCACTCTATGTATTTTTCTTTTCCTCCACCAGGGAAATGGATCCTCTAATAAAAAGGGGAAGGTTATAGTTACTATATCTTTTTCTTACTACTAAATTTAATTATTGATTTCTGTCAATCTAACATTTAAGATTTATTGGATCATATTTATTAATTAATTATTAATTTCCAATAAATCTTAATCGTTAGATTGACGGAAATCAACGGTTAAGATTTATTAGTAAGAAGAAGAGGTACTAACTATAACCTCTCCTAACAAAAATTCCACAAAAAATTACCAATGTGATAATTTCACACGACTTTAATAATCTAAAAATCTTGTGTCCATCCCTCTAAATATTCACAAAAAGTGTTTATATTCACATACATAACAACAGAGAACAGCCATATCCACATTCATATTCTCATACATAACAACAGAGAACATCCAGGTAACAAAGCAAACCATGATTTGATTGATAACAAGTTAACAACAATTAACAACTGGAAGCAAGCAAATAAGGACATTTTGCTTAATCCAGCGTCATCTTTGATTTGAACCACATAACATACAAGCAAAGAAAAGAACACAACCAGAAGCTGATTTGGGCTTCTTTTTTTTCCTTTTCTTTGTTTTTTTTTTTAGCAAAATCTAAAGACACACAAACGTTACAACCTACAATAAGATATTACAGTTTCATATTATCATTATTTTGCTTGGTTCTAAATGCGACCATTCCACAAGGACTCTGTCTGAACCTTACCACTTTTCAAGAGACTCTCAATTTCTTGTGGAGGGTTCAGACCCAGTTTCTGAGCACGCTCCCACCTTGTTAACCTCGTCATCCCGAGGCAAGGCCCATATGCCATGTTCATGTCGAATTCGCGCAACATTGTCTCACTTTCATCGTATTCATCTGTGAGCGCATAAACCCAAATTCGATTAGAAAACAAAAAAAGAAGAAGAAGATTGTGATTAGATTGAGAAAACCCTAGATTTAGAGGAAGGGGAAGATAACCTTCGAGGTCAGGGTTTCCACCGTGGGAGATGAGGGCCGGTGGTTGGGCCGCATCGGAACCGAAAGTGGCGGCAGCGTGAATCGGAGGTTTCTTTGAAGATTGGTTGGGATTTTTCTTTTGCCTGTAGAAACCCTTCATATTACCTGACACTGACGACATCTCTCTTTTCAAATTTTGAATTTTGAATTTCAAAACTGTGTTTGAATGGGATATTTATTTCAACTCCTGCCTTTGTAAAGGCACCCCACTTCGATGTAAAGTTTTTTTTATTGTTATCTTTATTAAACTAAACTAGTTCATAAATCATAATTTAATAAAGAGTAAAGTTTAGATATTCGTGAATTATTCTAAAATCATTTACTACTAATTATTTTTATTACGATTTTATCATTATTTCATATGCAATTGAAAAATTTGCATAATCTGTCATTCAATCCCTTTAAACAATATATTAAGGATAAAATTCCCCTTGACTATATCTCATTTTCAAACCCTAAGATATTATCTATTTGTGTGAGATTGAAACTTTTTTTTGTTGGTAAGTAAAGGTGTGAGATGGAAACTTAAAGTAAATGAAATGAAGAAAAAAAATTAGGTCACATAGTATTTCAGCATATTCCGAATTATAAGTTAAAATATAAATAAATTTAGAAAAAAATCAGAATTTTTTTTGAAAAACGAATAATAATATATTTTAAAGTATAGTTGAGTATTTGAACAATATTCTTTAATAAATTTACTAATTCTTATTTCAAAAGTAAATAACAATAATTTGTAGAAATAGTTTTAATTTAAAAATTAGGGTTGATTGTGGGGCTCATTGATCAATACGGGGCTTTTAAATGTTTAATGTAAAAATTTAGTATTTGATTCTTGATATTTATCAATAGGGGTCATTTAGTGTCGTGGGGGCCAGCGACATTGAGTGTCGCCCCCTCCCCGTGACACTCCCAAAATTGTGTCAAGTGGCACAATCTGGTTAATCCAGCTACCTCAATACTTTGAAAAGCCATAACTTCTCACTCAATATCTAAATCAGTTGTTTTTTTTTTATTTTACATAACTTTTTGAGATATACGTAATTACACCTCATTTTTTGCTCTAACTTTTTTTTTTTCATTTTGTTTTCTTCACAAAAACAAAATTAGAAATTAATTATTGTCTCGAACAGGTACTACTGCAACTCTAACAAATAAAACTATTGTTACAAATTTGAACTTGAATCTAAACGTTCTTGTGATTATGGAACTATTGTTGCAAATTTGAACTATATTTATGTAAGATAAAATATGGCAAATGAAGTGTCTGCATAGATCTCAAAAATTTATATGGAATCAAAAATAAAATTATCTAATTTGAATATCCGAGTCAAAAATTACAGTCTTCCGAAATTTTATAATAACGAGACTAATGAGATCATATCACTTGACACAACAGTGTGAGTGTTGCAGGGGGTGGGGGCGACACTCAGTATCGCTGGATCCCCCACAACACTAAAGAACCCCTATTAATAAATATCAAATATCAAATTGGTACATTAAAGGAATAAAACCCTCTTTTTAGGACAAAGAGCCTTGATTGTGTCATGGCGCAATCCAACAACACGCTTGAGTCTTGACCCTTCCAAAACTCAAAAAAAGTCCAATGTGTCTTTTATATTTTTATTTCTCCATCAATTTCATCGATTATCTGACACTCCATCAATTATTTGATTAGTCGAATTTAAACTAGACAACTCTCCTTTATAATTTTATCATATTAAGTTATTGAAAAGCACTACTCCTACAACAGGCAAAATGTCTGTACAAGTTTTTGTTTTTTTGCAAGTACAGGCCCCACACAACTTGTGTTTGTTGGAAGCTTTGATCTTCTCGAGCAAGATGAGAAGTTAAAAGCCCATTAATTTTTTTATTTTTGTTTTTTATAGATAAAAGCTCATTAAGTCATTATCACACATAAGTAACAATTCTTCGGCTAAACCATACAGTCGCAGGTTATTATTTTGAATGTTACTCGCATAATATTATTATACATTAAAAGTCACTCTTAACATATTATGGGCATGTGGACTTCATATCATAGATTAATCATGCCTATCATATCCCATAGTCTCTTAATCTGTTTATCCATCTTAGGTTGATGCAGATGAACATTTCTGGACTCTTGCCAAGCAATTGTCCTTGGGCCTTGTATGCGGTAAGTACATCACAGGACATGTAGGATTAAGTTGTTCAAGCCTGTGGTAGAAACAAATAACACAAACATTTGGTTCAATCCTAGAGCAAAGCAAAATTAGTTTCTTTCTCCTAGTGTAGACTTTGGTTCAATCCTACAACTCACAAAAAAAAAAGGCCCGACTTAGTTCAATATCCACTCGTGAGTGTTTGGGGAAGGACATACGAGTCAAGTCTTACCCCCGCTTTTTGCGGAGAGGCCGAGTCGAAGCCGGGACCTTGGACATCACGATAAGCATGCTTATCACTGAGCCAAGCCGGCCCTTCAACTCACAAAATAAGGATAATATAAGGTTTATGTTTACTCACTGATAATTCAGAAGGAAATGATGAAGAAAAACTGTGATTTCCAGCTTAGCAAGATCATTCCCTGGACACAATCTGGTTCCTGCTCCAAAGGGAAGGAATTCTCCAGCCTTGTGTACGGTCTATGGATAATCATCAAACCAATTTGTTAAATTAAATCATAAAACACATACATAAGTTAAGAATGCATGGAGTATCCTATTTGTTCAATTCAAATGGAAAAAACAAAGATATTTTTGTAACTTACATTCCATCTTGAAGGCTCAAATTGCTTTGGATTAGGATATATTTCAGGATCAAGGTGAACGGCCCTGTACCAAACCAGTACTTTCCAACCTTTTGGAATGGTGTAACCTATACAATCAATGCATTTAGATCTTTGTAATATGAATAAAGTTCATGCTGCATATTTACATTACATCTGATTCTTGAAGCGATTTCAATAGATTTAAGAGACGAAAGAACAACCATTCCATGTCCATTCATCATTTTACCTACACACGTTACATCAGAAAAATAAAGTTGATGCCAAAACTTATATAATTGAACACATGCGTTTCCTTTACTAATTTAAACACTTCAAGTAAGGAAAGGATAAGGGAAAAGTGACAAGATAGATGCATTAAAGTATTCACTCTTCACAATTGATGTAACTAGATTTTTATAAGGGAAGAATGTGTATCATTTTAAAGGAAGTAAAGTTGTGTCATTTTACTTGAGAGAAAGAGATAGATAAAGGAGAGAGAGTGGACCAAAAAAAGTAAAGGTGTGGGTCCCACTTTTTTGTGAGATAGAAAAGATATAAGTTGTGTCAATTAAAAGGACAAATATTTTTCCTTTTTTTTATAATATTGACAAAAGAAGAAATTAACAGAACATGGACTAACCATTGATCCTGACATCAGATTTTGCCTCGCGAAAGACCACCAATGAGAATGTAATCACACGCATTGTTTCATCAATCACCTATGTTAAGTAGGAAAATGAAAATAGACAATTAAAAAATTGATCTAGTATTAGTTGATATTAACCTAAAATCAATAGATGTGTAAAGAATCAATTCAACCAAAAAAATTAAGTGGTTAGGTGAAGAATGAATTAAACTCGTGATCACTTTGTCAAAATAGGCTATGATACCGTATAAAAAAAATTAACCCAAAAGATTAAATTGTTAGATGAAGGTCACGTTAAGATATTTACCTTAGAAAGAAACTCCATCTGCCGAATTTCCTGAAGTGTCAACCCCTTCTGTGTAGGTGGCCTTTTCTTTATTATTTTTTCCTGTTCAGCCTATTCATTGATTAAATATTTGGAAGTAGAAGTTAGAGTTTTCGGGTTGAGGTAACATGAGGATACCATTCAAGACAATGTGTAGATTTAAATTTAAATGTACTACAGATAATTAAGTATACCTTAGCCTTTTGGAAATATTCTGGGTGCTTTTGCAGGAGCAAGGTGGTCCACATGGTAATATGTCCTGAAGACTCATGGCCTGCATTCAAGTACATTATCATAACATCAATGATTTCTTCATCGCTCAATTTTCTTCCATTTTCATCTTCAACATCAATCAGAGCATCCAACATGTCTTTGTTTTGTCTGGACAAATTTTCCTTCCTTTGTTTCCTTCGCACATTCACGATAGATTGAAATATTGCCACCAGAGTTTTCCTAGCCTGAAATTAGAAGTTTAAGTTTTAAATTGTAGTTAAATACAAGATTTTCAAAGGTAGTATTCTTCTAATCATTGAGAATATGTGAATGTGATTAACCCTGTAACCTCCCTCAAGTATATTTGAATAAAGACAAAAATGAAGTGAGTGAAATACTAATAAATAAGGGCTTATAGCATCTCTACAGCATCTGATAAAGAAGATAAGATATGATAACTTATCATATCCTACTTTTATCTCTTGTGTGGTAGTTCAATAGGATATGATTAGCTTATCTATTGTCTCATTTTATCATATCCAATACATGATTTCTTATCCTATGGGGGGAGCTGAGTTAGGATTCAACAAGATAGGATACCAATATTGGATACCCAATATATTCCCACGCTATCCAATATATTTGTATTTATTGTATTATATTTTGTTTTTTCTTTCTCATTTCTCCTTCTACATAATCTTATCAGATTGCTAATCAGGTACTCATCAAACACATGACATGATATAGGCTTATCAGCCCCATATCCTACCCTTATCAGCCTCATATCATATCCTACCCTTATCCTATATGTCCACCAAACGAGCCCTTAGTCTGAAAAGGATACAAGGTGTGTCTAGTGACTTACACAGAGTATGACCGGTCATTCTGTGTAATTCTGAAAAGTTGATTTTTTACAGCGATGTAACTGAAGAGAGAGAGAAAAAAAAAGCAACTTTTCATATTTACACAAAATATAACTGGTCATGGTCTGTGTAAATCATCTAAAAGGACATAAGTTGTGTTCTTTTAGATGATAGTCTTTTTTTTCCCAATAAATAAAGAGGAAATGATTTCTGCCTCAAAGATGAGAGAGAAACCATAAATATGATGGACCCATTCCATTTTTTTCTCTCTGAGGCAGACATAAAGTCTCTGCTTTTGAAGAAGAAATCATTTCCCCTTAAAATAAAAATATTTAATTTTCTGGTAAGTCAAGTAACATGAGTTATTCAAATATTTTGTGCTGAAAGCTTACCTTGAAGGCTTTATGAAATGCAAATCCAGGAACATTAATTCGCATGGCTCTAACACCAAAATTAAGTGCCGTGTATTCCCTTTCCAAAGATTCCATAACAGCAGTACCCTCAGAGCCAAGGAAAATATGCACAATGATTTTAAAAGTAAGCTTCCTGAGCTGAGTTAAAAACTCTATTTGTCCCATGTTGGCCCATTTCTCCAATGAAGTTTTCACAATATCTTCAATATATACCAAGTACAAGGACAGTGCTTCAAAACCATTGATTGAAGAAGATGTCAAACGCCTAAGACGTTTATGTTCTTCATAAGACATTGCAATGAATGATTTCTTTCCAATAAGCTCAACCGTAGAACGAGGCCAACCAAGAATAAAGTTATCATCATCTGTCAAAACTCTTCTGCATGCTTCAGGTGTTATCACAATTACACTTGGGCTTCCAAACATCAAGGCCTTATATATTCCCGTCCTTCCAAATCTGCATTAGGATTCAAACCCATAATGACATGGACTAAATTCACATGCAACTTTGTTAATGAAATTTTTTATATATATATTTTTCAACTATTGAATTAACTTTAAAATAAAATGTATACGTAATGTATGGTTGAATATAATGATATTTAAGAAGATTATTGGGATAGAAATTTATAATGATCTATATAGAAGATTGGTTTTATTTTTTTAAAACGTTTAAAAACTGTATTGTAGATTAGGATGCAGGAAGACCAATCACCTCAAGTGAGTTCAACGTTATATGCAATGTTATTAAACCTGCCCGATTATTGACCCGGTCAAGGTACTGGTCCCGGGGTCACCGGTTCAACCAATGAGTCACTGGTTCAACCGCATGACCCGGTAAGTATATGTAAATCTACAATCTATATTAAAAAAATTATAAATTTAATTAAATACTTGTAAAAAAATATACCAATTTCACATATTTTAATATGAAAATAATAAATTACACATCATTTTGTGATACTAGTGTTTCATGTTCAATAAACGACATCTCTAACTATAAATCAAATTAAAATTCCCTGCATATTACATAACCAAGATAATATTAGTGTTGTAGATATATAATTTATGTAAGTTAATAAGCTACAAATCATTCAAATATTTCAAAAGAAAACAAACCATTTATGTTTGAGAGTAAAAAGAAAAAGACATTAATTTATGAAAATTAATTAATTTTTCTTTTTTATAGACCGGGCCTGGTCACCGGTTCAACCGACCGGATCACCGATTTTTATGAAAACCGTCCGGGTCACACCGATTCTATAACATAGCCGGTTCAATGTGAAAACCAGACCGGTTACATGACCGGTTCACCGGTTTACGGGTCGACCCAGCCGGGTCGGTCCGGGTTTTATAAAATTGGTTATATGTCAATTCAAAATTTTAAGACAGAAAATTTGTGAGAAAAAATATTTCTGTTTTTGGTACATAAATTTTTTCTCTGCTACACTCACATAAATAAAAGGGCCCTATTTTGAAAAAAAGAGAAAGAAGAATTCACTAAAATTCATTCACATTTATATGAGTATAGCAGAGAAATCCTTTCATTTATATATAGGTTCATCGGGTATTTAATCAGAGGAAATAAGATTTTATCCTATCATTCCTTCCTTATAAGTATATACTCTGAAAAGTTTTTGTTTTCCTCTATAACTATATATTCTGGAAAGTTTTTTTTTTCTCTATCTCGACCGACAAAATTTTAAAAAGTTTATGAAAAAAAAAAAAACTTAAATATTTATAACTATATATTCCAGGAATATATAATTATAAAGACAAAATATTATATATGACAATAATAAATCCTTTATATATAGGGTTTTATTAATTGTTAAAGGAAATAAGTTATCTCATGTAATAGAAATAAATTTGTGGGCTCCATCACCTGAAAAATTAAAAAAAAAAAAATTGGCACAATTATCAAAAGGGTGTGTAAAAGTGAAAGTTATCACATGTAATATAAGAGTAGGTTTCCCCTTATATATATCATGCTAAGCTCTATCTTTCTCAATATTACTTTTTAGCACTCACACTTAAATTCCCAACCATCTTCCATCTTCGCATTTGCGTTTCTAGTTGTGCTTGCAGCCCAAAATGTAGAACAAGTTGCTAGCAAGCAAAGTAGCTTGTTGAGTGCTCAAAAGCTAAAAGGAGAGGGTGGTGATTAATTTACCTGGACACAAAGGAAGAGATGAAGGAATCAGGATCACTAGACTTGAAAGCTCTGAGGAAAGACCACATGTTGCCAATGATGGGCCAGCCCATGTCACCAGGTGGAAGAGAGTACTGCTTCATTCCCAAGTGGGATTCATAGAGCCACCAATTTACATTCTTGAGGAGGGATCTAATTAACATAAAAGCACTACAAATGGCCACAAGGATAACCCCTATACAACCCATCTCCACCATCAAAATTTGAACTTGAAGCTAACCACACTTCAGTGACTTAAGCACCAGACTTTTTAGTGCTGCTCAAATCAACCCATCTCTTTCCTGGGTATTTTTATAAGCAAAACTTATGTGTGGCAGTGGGGAAGAGAAAGAGAGAGAGTGAAAGGGATGAAGAGCAATAGAATAAAGGAATTATGTGATAATAGTGGGGAATGAATTGTGACAAAAAAAACAAAGTTAAGAGAAAATAGGTTAGGCTGGCCTTCACTCAAATTTTGTTTGTTGTCTGCCTGTTAGAAATAATAGAGAGCAGCGGTGAAGTTTCATATTGATTAAAAATATTTTAAATGAGTATTATATAAAGTAAAAAAAATTCATATAATCTGAGCTTTAAGATTTTGGTTTAAAATATGACATCAACCAAGTTATTAGAGTTGGTCTGGTGGTGAGGGATTTGAATAAATTGTAGTAGGTTGTGTGTTCAATTCCTACCGATGTATCAAAAAAAATTATGATGTTAATTTATCATTTAACTCATTAATCAATTTATTCTTTTCAAAAGGTTTTGGATTCCAAACCTTTAATGTGAAATCTAGTAACAAATATTAATCAATTTTATGATATTTAGAATACTGAATTAATCTTGTTTGTGGATGACAAAAAAATTTGTTGTATAAACCTCCTTTATACTTGCTCTATGTAATAAGCCGGAAAAAGTATAATATAGGAAAGAGGAAGGCTATATTTATAACTTTTTTTTACAACCTATTACAAGTATATCTTAACACCGTTGATTTCCGTCAATCAACGGTTATCATTTATTGTGAATTAATAATCAATTAATGAGTTTAATTTGCTAAAATGATAACCGTTGATTGGCGGAAATCAAAGTGATAAGATATGGTTGTAAGAGGTTGTAAAAAAAAGTTATAAATATAGCCTTCCTCTTTCCTATATTATACTTGAAGAAGGAACTTAATCATATATTTATGGGGAAAGTTATAGTTATAACTTATTTTCCTTTACAATCTCTTACAACCAATATCTTAACCGTTGATTTCCGGCAATCAATGGTTTAGATTTTCACAAATAAAATTTATTAATTAATTATTAATTTGCAATAAATCTTAACCGTTGATTTGCGAAAATCAACGGTTAAGATATTGGTTGTAAGAGGTTGTAAAGGAAAATAGATTGTAAGTATAACCTCTCCCTATATTTATTATTAATTAAAGTTATTACTTTTTATTACTGAATTTTAATCGTTAATTTCTATTAATTTGATAGTTATAATTTATTAAGAATTAATAACTGTATACACTAAAAAAGGTCTACACTATTTGATGAATTATTAATCGAATGAAGTACATTACAAATGAGTTATTAAATTAATATGCTTTATGTATAAAAAAAATTAATATGCTTTAACATATTTTCAAATGAATAATAATATTACCTTGTTTTGTAAAGTAAAACAAACATTAAAAAAGTTAAAAAAAATCTTGACAAATTCTTAGGTAATAGACGTTCCTAACAACTTTCTAAAGTAACAGAATTCAAATCTTTTGCTGAGTTTTTTTTCCCCATCTTCCGTTAGTTCTAAAATAAATATTGTGCCAAAATGTTACATCTCTGTCTTGAATCATGTCCAATTGTCCATTTCTCTCTTGGATCCTGTTTTCATTCTTATCTTTACCATGTTTCTCATAATCGAGGAGTCAGTTTCTCATGAATTTCCTCGTATCACACCAACCCATTGATCCCGACAATTTATTCCAACCAAAATAAATTACAAAGAAACAATCCTACTTTTAAAAAAATTATTTAAAAATAAGTTGGAAGTTTTTTTTAGATGCAGGCCTATAAGTTTATAGGACTGTCTGTATCATATTACTTATTTCAAATAAATAAATAAAATTATTATTTTAATAATTTTAATAATAAAATAATATTATTTTATTTAATTTTTTAATTATTGAATATCTAATAGGCTTAAGCATATTAATAAATTTAGACCAAGATTTTGATTTTTTAAATATAAATCAAATCAAATTTATAATTTAGGTATACATAAGGCCAACGGACCAGACTTAAAGTATTTTATACAGGTCTGACATAATTAAAGCAAAACACAACTCAGCCTAACTCATTTACGCTCTTACCTGCAAAGTAACTCTGTACGTTTGTCTTTCTTCGGCTGAATATGGGAGTTCTAGCTACTTGTTGCTATCCAAACACTCTCACCCTTTTATTTTCTTTAGTTGCGACAATGAAACCATGGCCACTCTAGTCTTTGTTACACATAATATTCTTTTTACAATAAGCTTTCTTTTTCATAGTTCTTTTTGTATTCTCGTTTTCTTGAGCTAATGATGTTCATTATTTATTATTACTCTTCAATTAATATGTTATATATTCTTTTAATTTATTCACCGGTTCACTAATTAAGTAACTAATCCGGTTAAGTAGATGGGACCATAAGAACAACAAAGGGCTGTTTGAATGTGTTCTGATTTTTTCTTAAAGCTGTTTTGTAAAATAGTATGTAATATAGTTGTTTTCTATATTTAATTTTTTTTGAAAGTTAAAAACCAAAACAAAAAACAAAAACAACTCAAACATGTTCTCTAAATTTGATTTAAAAAAAAAATAGTTATAGTTTTGAAAATATTTTTTACAAAACAAACCTTACCAAATGAGTTTTTTTATTTTTTTGTTCTGAAAACTAAAAAATTATTTTTAAAAACAACAATCAAATAGAGCCAAAATTCTTTTTACCGAGTTTTTAAGCTGCATTCCCACTGCTCATAGAAATCACTGATTATATTGGAAAAATCTCATACTAGTGTATACTTTTTTTTATATGCTTTACCTCGGTTCATTCTTTATAATAAACGATTTTGCGAGGGAATCCAGGACCGAAAATAGTTGCAAGGATGAAATTAGCGATGGAATTTTTATAAGAATTCTGTCGCTATACAGATTTTTTTTTCTAGTAGTGTGAGTTGCTAATGAGCAATACTTATTCTCATTCCTAATCATATATTTTATTTAAATGAAATAGGATCAAATTACACTTATATAAATTTTAATTTATTATTAATTGTTGATTTTATATTATCTTACGGTTTTAATATATTTAATTATATCAATAGTTAATAATAAGCAATATAGAATTTCTTAAAATTATACTAGTATAAATTGATATTATTTTTAAATAATATAATTGTAATTAGACTGCATTCATAATCATTACTTGTTTAAGTTTAGAATAAATTTTCTGCTAAACGAAAATATATATCGTATCAATCCCTCATATTGTCATACAATCAAACATGCCTGCCCCCTAGATGAAGACAGAACATGCACTAACATGTAAATTTTAACCAAAAATATTAACATTTTTATCTTTTATTTTTGGTAATTCTTCTAAAATTTGTACGACCAAGACATTAGTTTAAGAATTAAAATAAAAAATATAATAAAGTGATCACGAACATAAGCTGACATAATAAAAAAATAAAAAATATAATTATTAATATGAATTTATCATTTGCAGGAGATAAAGTTTTTTTTATCCGAAACCCACAAATTATGTTGTTTTGAGGTTAGGAAAGTAATTAAGTATGTTTTAATAAAATTCATAAAATAAAATAAAAAAAGAAATTTCTAAAACACTCTTTATTAATTTCACTAACTTTGAAAATGACATAATTAATTTTGGGATTAGAGGATATAATTTTAACTTCTGGGAGAAATATTTTTCAATATTAATATGCATAAATATCACAATCAACTTTTTCTCCCCTATCAAATATTTTTACCATTCAGCAATAAAATCGTAAAAGTTTTGAAGACAAGCAGGATTTTTTTTTTTAATACTGCAGGAGTACTTAATTTAATACTTTCATTTTTCTTAATTAGAAAAATCTTATATCTTTTCCATCCATATTTACCTTTTAAGTTCCGAAATTTTTTTAATTTGGGAACTGGTGTATGTCTGTATATACATCGATAGTACCAAAAAAAATACTCGGCAAGCAGCGTCTGTATTTTGAAGGAACTATGTAATGAAGTTCACTTATTCTAAAATAGGTAGGCTGATCCTAGGTATATTTTTACAATTCCATATGCTAGAATAAATGAATTGTCCTGAAGTTTTGTTCATTTTGAAAGGGTCCAATCAGATTCCATCAACGTATATAATAATTATGCTAAGACAGTGCATGTCATACACATGGGATGTTATAGTTGAATTGCATGGTTGACACATGTTAAGTGTGTTAATTAGCTGACAGATGTTCTACATGCATGAAGGTAAAAACATTTTCCAGAGTATTAAAGAAGGGTTTTATAATTCTTGATGGGAGAATTAAAATCTTATTTTGTAGAGATAAAAATGATGTGAGACCCATGTGTTAAAAACTCATGTCAGAACGGAAATCGTAGGGTGTGTAGGAAAATCTGAATTATCATGTTGAATGAGAATTATAAAACCCATTAAAAAAATATCTCATGGGATGTTTTTTGTTTTTTTTGTATGCTTATCTCATGGGATGTTACAGTTGAATTCGTTGACACATGTTTAGTTAGGTGTGTTAATTAGTTGACAGATGTTTTACATGCAAGAAGATAAAAACATTTTCCAGAATATTAAAAAAAAATTGAAGGTGATCTTTAATTGAAAATGAAACTAGTGTATTATCCGTGCGATGCCCAGAAAAAAAATGTGATTAGTAAATATTTTTATTATTGATATTAGATAAGTGAAATTCAATTAAAATTTATAAAATAAATAAGGGAATAATATTTGTCCTTTAGGACATAGAATATGTTATTTTCATCCAAACTATTATATTTTATGGTGAAAAAAACAGAAATCGTGATAAAAAAAGTGAAAGATTTTTTTATTTAAATTTTAAATAAAAATAATAATTTTAACTAAAATGACTGTTATTTAAAAAAACAAATATTTTTTTCATTAATTAATTACAAAAATTTTAAATAACAAAATGGTGTAGATTTTCAACAAATAAAATTATAACAAACGTGGTGTAAGTATAAAATAATAAACACACTTAAGTAAACAGGTGTCAACTAATAACGGTTCAGTTTGTGGCGTGGCAAGCTAATTAACTAACTAAAAAATTGTGAAAGCAATTGCAAGTAAGTTTCCAACGAGTAGCCTCACTCCTAACCTATTTCATTGTGAAACATTTTTCTGTATTGACGATTTTAGGAAAAGTAATATAATTTATATCCCCTTCTCTTCAATCCGTTACGAATAACTGAATATAAGTAAAAAATTTCTAGCAAGAACCAAATTCAAAGTAATATAGATGTCAATTGAATTTTCACCCACTCATCTTTTTAAGCTTATAAAGTCAATCTCTTTGAGTTTAAATTTTTGGTTTATAGTTAAAGGTAGATATATAGAGATATTACCACACCAATTTCATGTCCCATGAACCTGATATGAATGGTTGAACATAAGCAGAAGAATTTTCTAGCAATTATGCAAGAATCAAACTCAAAGCAACACAAAATAATTTAATTTGAAATTTTTTATCAATAGGAGGAGTAAAAAGCACGGTGGATAAATTAAAGGTTTATGAGTCCATCGTTCAAAATTAAGGTTGATCCAATGGGCGAAGGAGATCTTGAAGGAGGAAGAAAATTGTTGTTTCTAATGGGAAAAGTGGGTATAATTTTAAAGGATGTAAAGTTGTGTCATTTTAAGAGAGAGAAAGAGATAGGTAAAGTAGGAGAGAGAGTTGACAAAAAAAAAGTAAAGGTGTGGGTCTCACCTCTTTGTGAGAGTAAAAGGATATAAGTTGTGTCATTTAAAAGTATAAACACTTTTACCTTCTTTAATTATGTAGTATAACTACTTTATTGTTTCTTCTTGATTTTCTTCTTCTTCTTCAAAGTGTCTAGAAAAATCGCCCCTCCATTCTACCACTTTAGAAGCTACTCACTCTCATTTAGGAATGTGCAAAATAACCAAAAAATTGAATCGAACCGTGAAACGAATCGAACTACACTTAAAATAACTGATTTTTAAACATCGGTTCATGAACCGAGCCGGTTTTTAAAGAACCTAGAAGTGGTATCAGAGTTAATAGTTTGATTGGTGAAGTATTTCAAGATGATGGTTGGTGTTCAGATTTATAATGTCAGCCGCTATTTGGAGATGGTGGTTAATGTTCAGATTTGTCCTTGCCAAATTTATATTGTGGAATTAAGACTTGACCAATATTGATTGATATGTTCATTAATATTTGGAGAAACTTTTGCTTGTTGTAGAGCATACTAATGTTGGATCTAATACTTCAAAGAAAGATTATTGAAACTTCAAATGTGAATGAAGAGTGATGAAGTCTCAAATTGATTAAGAATGAACTTTGTGAAAAAGACATAAATCATTGTTTAAGGTTTAAGGTTAAGATGTGTTGTCATGTTCACTTATTATTATGATATGTGTTTGTTATCTAACCAATTGATAATCATCTTAGTAAAGATTATTGATAGTTTTGTGTTAATTAAATAAATAAATATTATACGAATGAAAAGACCGTATATTCATTCCCGTGTAATTTGTCAATTAATCCATTAATAAAGTACTCGCTTGACCATCCAAGTAATAAGATTTTCTTCTACAAATGTCAGGTATCTAGAGGTGGATTTTCTTATTGATTGATCTCTTGCCCAATCTGCGTCGTTATATCCTTCTATGGTAGAGGCTGCATTTTTTGTGTACAACAACCATTTGCTTAGTGCAATCTTTAGGTGCTATATCCTTCTATGGTGGGGGTTGCATTTTTTGTGTACAACAACCCTCTGTTTAGTGCGATTTTTACATATCTCAAGATTTTGTAAACTGCATTCATGTGTTACTCATCTGGAGCATGCATTAATTGGTTAGCCACACTTATTGCAAATGCAATATATAGTCTGGTGTGAGTGAGATAGATCAATTTTCCTACTATTTGCTGGTATCAACCTTTATCACACATACATTCCCTCGTCGATATTTTAAGTTAATGGTTCATCTACATTAGGGTTTCAACCAGTTTGCAGTCTAACATGATAGAGTGAAATTCCCTGCTTGGATCGTGACACTTCTGTTAGCATATGGGTGTCCTAGAGACAATCTTTTGATTAAATAAAGGACACTAGATGTAGAACTTTATTTGTCGCAAATAAATGTAAGCACTATTTATTCAGTTTCATATTGTGTCTCGATATTACTGTTAATATTATATGAATGAACTGGATAAACCCCTTGGAATAGAACAAGTATCTCTTGAGTATCTGTGATGAGATCACGATCATGAGGATTCAAGGATATTGCATGTCTATTCCTAATTATATGTTCCTAGTCTAGAGACACTGAGTTTGGGGATCAGTGATCTCGAGTAAAGACTAGTACGACTTATCTACTTGTATATGGATACAAGGTAAAGACCTCATGAGCTGCAGATATGGAGATATCTTAGCTAAAGTCGTGGGTGGATCTATAAGAGTATAGCTCGCACTGAACAGACCCAAAAAGAGACTCTATGAGGAAATCTCACAGATAGTGTCATTAGAGTAATCTCTTTATGTTTGGGTATGTCTTTCCTTAGACCAGAAGTTATTACCTAGACTGTGTTCTTGAAGGCATGTTTTGATTGTATACCTCGTCTGCCTGAAACATGGAGACTCATAGGTATACTGTTGGGCGTGTCCTTAAAGGGCACAGGGCTAGGGTAATAAGCTGAAGGAATTCGTCAAATCTCTGTGAGAGATTAGGTTATCTGTAAACCGGAGAAATCGGGATGACATTTACAGGGACTCGGGAATCTATGCATAGTAAAAGAGATCATGAGATGATCTGCCTTTAGAGTCAGTAAATTGAAGATTCCCTATTTCGAATAAAGCTTACCCTAAACCGCAGGGGTTGATACATTTCCTTACCCTAGGTTAATGGGAAGATAACCGAGACGAAGGGAAATACATACGGTAACCAAATATGTGCAATAGGATGATCAAGTCATTAATCTGACTAGTTCTGGGGCAACAAAGCATTGCTAGTGCTCTGTGTTGTCATTAATTGGGTTGTGGGCTTGTTGGGCCCAAGCCCAGTTATGTCAGTAGCTAAGTTGGACCTAATGGGTCACACACTAACACCTTGTAGTTATGATGGACTAGCTTTAAAGGTATTGTGCCTAATAATGTTATTAGCCCAAGAAGCTGTTTGGAAGCCCACCTAAATGGGTGGGTGGTGCATGGAGTTTAGTAATGGGCTTGGATAGTCCAAGCCATTACTAATTAATTTAATTAGTTAAATTAATAATCAAATATTTGAATTTCGAATCTTGAATTTGAAATTTGAATTTTGAAATTTGAATTTAGAATTTGAATTTCGAAATTCGAATTTTGAATTTGAAATTTGAATTTTGAAATTTGAATTTTGAAATTTGAATTTGGATTTGAATTTTGAAATTCGAATTTTGAATTTGAAATTTGAAATTTTGAATTTTGAATTTTGAATTTTGAATTTTGAATTTGAATGTTTGAACGTTTGAATTCAAGTGTTTGAATTCGAATTTGAATTGGTTTTGAAAAGTTGTTTCATAACAAAAGGATAAGACAGGATCTTATTGGAGCATATTCCTTGGATGAAGAAGCATCTTTGGAGGCTCTCCCTAGGCTGTTTGGTGCATCACTTTTAAGTGATAAGAGTGTTATCTTATCACTTAAAACAAACCTCCATTCAGATTTGGTGGTTGAGGGAATCAGTGGGTAAGTTGATTCAAATTTTGAATGCAACTGCTCAATGTATTTGGACCCTTTATAGGGCTGAATTATGCGCATGAAAACTATATACTATATGATAGTTTATGAATTTAAGTTTAAATTAATTTGAATTTAAATTCATATGGATAAGATTGGAGGTTGTTGGCAAAAGTTTGTTTTGCAACAGCTCCACCTTATCACACTGTTTCATGCATAACTTTCAAAGAAATTTGAAAGTTTGTTTTTCATTTTGAATGAATGAATTCCCTCCTCCTCTCCAAAGGGTGTGCATAAATAGACATGTTCCTCACCTTAGGTTTCATTGGAAAACCAAGCCAACTCTCCTCCTCTATGCACCATTCTGTAGGGTAGCTCAGTACACCTTTCCAAACAGGATACCTAGCCTCCACCCTCACCACTTGTGCGCATAGCAAGCCTCATTGTGGTGTTCATCTGGTGGCTTTCAAGAAAGAGTTCTTGCATCATAGACGAACGGTGGTGTGGATCACCATTAGAGGGTTTGAACCCTTCAAGCCTGACATCTCATCTCCCTGACTGATCAGGCCAAAACAAGGTAACATCATGCTGTCTTAAAGCATGAATCTATGAGTGCATGTATGTTCCGCAGTAAAATTTTTGTTTTACACCTTACATGCATCGGCCTTCAAAGGCCAGTTTACTTTCAAGTGGTATCAGAGCCCGGTTGCTTTACCATCGACGGGTGATGGTACCTTGTTTGTGAAAAGAGTCTTTCACGGTCAAAAATCTTTAAAGGGTTAAAGTTTAAATTCTGCATGTGGATTTTGAATCACAAATCCTTTAAAGTGTTAAAGTTTTTGTTTTTATGAACATGAAAATTTGATTATGTGTTCATAAAACATTATGCATCATGGTTTAGTTTCTTTTTCTTTATGAAAGTTTTAAAAGGAACACCCTTTTTGAAAGGGAAGATTCGGCCATGGAGGGTATTAAAAGTACCTTGAATGATTTCTTATTTTTCTCCATGCATGAAATTTTGTGACAAATTTATCATATAGTTACCTATATGATTCGGCCATGTAAGGATATATGGCTACATGCATGGTTTAATTTGTTTTCTTTAAGAAAGAATTAACAAAATTTGAATTGAAATTGTTTTTAAATTCGGCCAATGAGAAATTTAAGATTATGAATCTTGATGTTATTTTGATGTTTAAATGTTAAATGTCAAAATACATGTGAAAATGTTATGTGATAATATAATGTTTGTGTTTGCAAGTTTTGAACTTTTCAGGTACAAACAGGAAGGGGATGGTCATGGTGCCCGGATTTGAATTTTTTTTTTGAATTTTAAATTTATGTGTAATCGCGTGATATGCGGTCAGCATATAGGAAATTACAAGGCAAAAGAGGAAGAAAATGACTCGATCAGTGCAAGAAAAGCAGGAAAAAAGAGTAAAAAATATCCAAAGTCTGAATATCAAAGAAGATGAACAAAAGGAGGCAAAAACATGTCAAAAAGACCTAGGTTCCCACGCTCTCAGCGCGGGATTGGCGCTGAGAGCGCGAGAAGGCCAAAATGGACAGAAGGAGCCGCACTCACAGCGCGGGGATGGCGCTGTGAGCGCGGGAAGCAAAAAAATGGCAGTAACTCCCACGCTGAGAGCGCAGGAGTGGCGCTCTGAGCGTGGGAGGCGCGAGAATGAGAAAATTCAAAAATGCAACTTAGGTCAGATCTCTCTTATAAAAGGAGACTCAACCTCTGAAGATAGGGATCTCAGAAAAATCACATCACAAGACCTAGAGGAGACGTTCTTCGTGTTCATCACTCTGTTCTTGTATTCTTCTTTATTTTCTTTCTTTAATTTATGTTGAAATCAGATCAGCGATCATGTTGTTGATTGGCTAGATCTATTTCTGTAGTCAGGGGCATGATCCTTTTGTAAACAATTGCTACAAGGATTGATCCATTTTATGTATTGAATTAATATATTTCATCTTTTATCTTGAGCGTATTGATATTGTTTCTGTTAGATCTGATCAACCTAATAGGAAATGATATTCTGGGGATCAGGATTCACAATAGGGATGTTGGAATACTTGATCCTGAAAGGAGATAAAGATGACTCTCCATGCATGTTCTAGGGATAGACTTGTATGGATTGCAGTCGTGGGATTTATCTACGTAATGCTTATTTTCAGGCGGAACTACTAAGGGATTAGGGTTCCAATTGAAGTAAAGGGTTAGATCGCCAAGGGATTGGGATCTAACTAATTATTCTAAAAGATGATAATTTGTCTGAGTTGTTAATGTCAATAGGTTTTATGAATCAATCCAAAGTAAAATTGGGAGCAATCGGTGAATGTACCCTGGCTACAGTCTTTTTCATCACTTTTTCTACAAAAATATTTCTTCATCTATTTTAAGTCTTTTCCAGAAAAATACAAAAACAATTCTTTTACTTTTATTGTCATTTAATTTAATTTACAATTCTTTGTCAACAATTAATCGATCTGTCTAAATTAAGAGGACTGGTTATAGTAGTACTTGTTCATCAATCCCTGTGGAGACGATACTTTCTTATCACTTTATTACTTGGAACGATCGGTGCACTTGCCGAGATCGCAACAAGTTTTTGGCGCCGTTGCCGGGGATTGTATTTACAATATTACCAATAACCTTAGATTCTTGAGATTAGATTTTTATTTTTCTTTTCTCTTAATTGTGTTGTGCAGGTGTTACTAATAATTTTCCCTGAATTTTTATGCGAGGTAGACTTCCACCTAAAGACTTTGTAATAGATTCTGAAATTACAAAGACAGAAAAACAACTACGGAAGGCTGCTAGACAGATCATTTGGGAAGATTTGAAGCACACATCTTTACATCCAATTCAAGAAATGGCTGAAAACAACAATGTTGGTCATGGGCGAGGAGGAAATGCCAACAATCAACCTCCAAGACTGTTGAATACAATTCTGACTCCAGTATTCAACAGGGCCAATTCCAGCATAGTCAGGCCAAACGTGGAGGCTAATAATTTTGAACTCAAACCATCATTAATCTCTTTGGTGGAGAGAGTTCAATTTTCTGGAGCTGATGATGAAGATCCACATGAGTTTATGGACCGGTTCTTGATGGTCTGTGATACCACCAAACACAATGGGGTATCTACAGATGCCATCAGGCTTCAGTTGTTCCCTTTCGCTGTTAAGGGAAAAGCATTGAGGTGGATCGAGAGACAACCAGCAAACAGCATCCTGACATGGGAAGATCTGTCCAGTAAGTTCTTTGATCATTTCTTTTCCATGGAGAAATATAATCAGCTGGTGAACGAAATAACAAATTTTCGCCAGTTGGAAGGAGAATCATTATGTGCAACTTGGAACAGATTCCAAGAATTAAACAGGAAATGTGCACATTATGAAGGAGATGATGATAGAAAAGTGGTGATATTTTTCAACGGAATCACCCCAGAAACCAGGATGATAATAAATAGTGCCGCAGGAGGCTCTATCCGGGAAAGCACATCTGAGCAAGCCATTGAGTTGATCAAAAAGCTTGCAAGGAATGAAAATGAGAGTGTGCTTGTTCCCACACAAAGAGCACTAAAAAAATCCACAGATAATGATGTGATATCATTATCTAAGAAGGTTGACAACTTGAGTGAAAAGTTTGACAAATTTCAGGTATCAAAAGTTCAAACCACTCTACCGATTTGTGACCAATGTCAAGAAAGTCATGAATCCAATGAGTGCCCAAATTCATCATCTGAAGATTCACTTCAAGTGAATGGGATCTGGTACGATCAGCGTCCTCAAC
Source organism: Gastrolobium villosum (assembly GCA_032173675.1). Classification (NCBI taxonomy): domain Eukaryota; kingdom Viridiplantae; phylum Streptophyta; class Magnoliopsida; order Fabales; family Fabaceae; genus Gastrolobium; species Gastrolobium villosum. Next base: position 2,219 of record JAVKPL010012486.1, on the reverse strand, counting down.
AAAATTTCCAGCGAAATCAAAATTTCCCTGGAAATAACAACAATTTCCAAAGGAGGACCCAGGGATCAGGTACGGATTTCAAAACTAGCAATAATTATACTCAATCTTCTCAAAGTCAGCAAAAAGAGCCAGCTGAATGGGAGAAAGCTTTCGCTCAAATGGCTAAAGCTTCCAATGATATGGCTCAACACACCAATGCTTTCATGGAAGAAACCAGAGCCAACAATAAAAATACAAATGCTTCCATTAAAAACCTGGAGAATCAGATAGGCCAGCTGGCCAAACAATTTTCAGAAAGAAGTCCAGGAACCTTCCCAAGTAACACAGTCAACAATCCAAGGGATGACTGTATGGCTGTTACAACCAGAAGTGGTAAGGTACTAACAGTTCCAACAAAAACACCTGTGGAACTGGAAAAAGAGAAGGAGAAGCAAGAAAAGAAAGCAAGTGAGCCAGAGATTGAGGTAATTGTAGAAAAAGAAAAAGAAAAAGAGCAGGTTGCAGAACAACCAGTGGTGGCAAAAGAAAAGCATGAGTTAAGCCACGAATATGTTATGTCAAAGGCACCCTATCCAGAAAGATTCAAGAAGGGAGCCTACAACAAACATTATGATAGATTCTTGGACATTTTCAAGAAACTACATATTAATATTCCTTTTGCCGAAGCCCTAGCCAATATGCCAGGTTATGCAAAATTCATGAAGGATCTCTTGTCTAGGAAACAAAAATTGCAGGAATGTCAAACTGTAACACTCACTGAAGAGTGTAGTGCTTTTATCCAGCAGAAAATTCCAGACAAACTGAGTGATCCAGGGAGTTTTAATATTCCTATTGCTATTGGTGATATTGGCATTGGGAAAGCTTTATGTGATCTTGGGGCTAGCATTAATTTAATGCCCTTATCAGTCTACAAATCATTGGGGATTGAGGAATTGAAACCCACTGAAGTATCACTCCAATTGGCTGACAGATCCGTAAGGAAACCCAATGGGATCATAGAAGATATTCTTGTCAAAGTTGATAAGTTTATCTTCCCTGCAGATTTTGTGGTATTGGATATGGGAGAAGGAAGTGAGAAGCCCATGTTACTAGGAAGACCCTTTTTGGCTACAGCCCGAGCCCTAATTGATGTTGAGCAGGGGATGATTAAACTGAGAATGAACGATGAGGAAATCATCTACAATGTTTCAGAAGCGATGACAAGACCAGCTGATAATAATGAGTGTTTCCAAGTTGAATCTGTTCAACATAAGAAAGAACGGCCTCAAGAACTTGATTATGAGTTGAAGGCTCGTGATTATGTACCTTTTGAGAAAGAAGGGCTTACTGTAGAGGTTCTGAAAGAAAAAGTGGAAGACAAGGAGGTTGGTGCCCCCAAGGTTGAGTTGAAACCATTACCCGACACTTTGAAATATGTGTTTTTGGGAGATGGTGATACTTATCCGGTAATCATCAACAATGCTCTATCAGAAAGCCAAGAAAAAGATCTAGTGGAAGTTTTAAAAGCTCATAAAACCGCAATAGGATGGTCTATTGCTGATTTAAAGGGCATAAATCCTTCCTTCTGTACACATAAGATCCTCTTGGAAAATGATATCAAACTTGTAAGGCAACCACAAAGGAGATTGAACCCAACAATGAAGGAGGTGGTAAGGAAGGAGGTTGTAAAACTTCTTGATGCAGGAATGATTTACCCCATTTCTGATGCTGCATGGGTAAGTCCAGTTCAAACAGTGCCAAAGAAAGGTGGGGTCACAGTCGTCACTAATGCAAAACATGAATTGATCCCAACCAGAACCATCACGGGTTGGAGAATGTGTGTTGATTACAGGAGGTTGAACACTGCTACACGGAAGGATCATTTTCCACTTCCCTTTATTGATCAAATGTTAGAAAGATTGGCGGGCCATTCTTATTATTGCTTCTTAGATGGGTATTCAGGCTACAATCAAATTCCTGTAGCACCTGAAGACTAGGAAAAGACAGCTTTCACTTGCCCATTTGGAATCTTTGCATACAGAAGAATGCCATTCGGCCTGTGCAATGCGCCTGCCACATTCCAAAGGTGCATGCTTTCCATCTTTTCAGATATGGTGGAGAAAGGTCTAGAGGTATTTATGGATGATTTCTCTGTTTTTGGTTCTAGTTTTAATTTTTGTTTGAACAATTTATCCAAAGTTTTGAAAAGATGCAATGAGACAAATCTGGTTTTAAATTGG